>WEIV01018938.1:32827-61067 GCA_013390005.1 Calyptomena viridis | reverse complement strand
GGTCAGGCCTTGGCAGGGGCTGCCCAGGCAGGGTTGCAGTGCCCATCCCTGCAGTGTCCAAGGAAGGGCTGGATGTGACGCTCGGGGACAAGGTGGGGATGGGGCACAGCTTGGACTCGATTGTCTTGGAGAGCTTTTCCAACCTCAAGGTGTCTATTCCATGTAAAATGATTAGTGCATTGCATGGTCTCACCTTCTTTAGGAGCTGCATCAAGGATGAACCCCAAAATAAACATCAACCCGTGATTTACTTGAGATCATTTGTCCTAAAATGTTATTGGAAATAAACACAGAGCTTCATCACCTCATTTTGCAAAATGAGTTTTCATAGTAAATATCAGGAGAAAAATCTTTGAAAAAAATTATTGCACCAAGGCTTCAAAAAATACTTAGTGTAATCAATTGCATAATTATGTTGCTGCCATGTCTCTACTGCAAATGTTGACTATTTGGGTTGTATTTGTCCTATGTACTTCACAAGTTCTTCTGGGTAACAATCCCTAACGCTTCTGGACACATTAGTGCACTTACAAGGCTCTTAGGAAAATACTGTTTAGGAAATATCCAGTCATTTAAATATGATTATTAGGCATGTAACAGATCAGCATTACCTCTGGGATGACACATTTTGCAGCTCTCTTTAAATACCCATGGAAAAATTCTGTCTTGCCATCGGCTCTGAGCAGTTAAAACTCTTTCTAACTAATGCATATATAAACNGTTTGGAAGATAAAACTTGCAGGGTGAGGAATGCAAACTCTGGAAACTTTAGGATTTTAATGTACACAGGTTTTCATTCCCTTTCACAATGAAGGGCAAACCAGAACTACAAAACCCCTGAGGTTTAGCCATCCCTGTGAGTTTGGTATCCAGGGAGTTCCACATGGATATACAGGCACATCTATATGTATATCACTGTACATGTCTTCTCCCAGGGATGGATTTTTCCTCCCCCTTGAGCTGTAACCTTCTCTTCTGCAAGACAGGTTACTCCCAAATCTGTGGACACACACTATTCCTGAGCTTTCCCACCCTGGGATGCTCTATACGCTCCCCTGAGACCTTTAGGGTTGTTTAAGTCGTTGCTTTTGGGCAGATGTTGGATTTTCTCTTGGCAAACCCTGGTCTTTGATGATTCCAAATAATCAGGCCTTTCAATCCCACTGGGTTGTTACTGGGCAGTTCCTCTGACACAGGTTGTGGGTGTTATTCCCAACTTTCTCCAAAGTCCGTGTTAACATCCATTGAAGGCTCATTGGACTGTTTCTGGTAAGGGCATGTTTTTCCATGGCTGGAAAGCTGGGCAAGGCCCTGGGGGTGCTGGTGACAGACAGGGCCCAGGGGTGCCCAGGGGGGCAGGAGGCCAATGGCCCTGGGCTGTGCCAGCCCTGCTGTGTCCCAGGCCCAGGGCAGGGACTGTCCCTGTGCTGGCACTGCTGGGGACCCTCCAGGGCTGGGTCCAGTTCTGGGCCCTCCCAAGGGACACCCGGAGGGGCTGGAGGTGTCCAGGGAAGGGAAGGGAGCTGGGAAGGGGCTGAGGGAGCTGGGGGGGCTCAGCCTGGAGAAAAGGAGGCTCAGGGGGCACCTGGAATTCTCTGCAATCCCTGCCAGGAGGGGGGAGCCGGGGGGGGTCGGGCTCTGCTCCCAGGGAACAAGGGGCAGGAGGAGAGGGAACGGCCTCAGGCTGGGCCAGGGGAGGGGCAGGTTGGACACCAGCAGGAATTTCTCCCTGGAAAGGGGGGTCAGGCCTTGGCAGGGGCTGCCCAGGGAGGGTTGCAGTGCCCATCCCTGCAGTGTCCAAGGAAGGGCTGGATGTGACACTCGGGGACAAGGTGGGGATGGGGCACAGCTTGGACTCGATTGTCTTGGAGAGCTTTTCCAACCTCAAGGTGTCTATTCCATGTAAAATGATTAGTGCATTGCATGGTCTCACCTTCTTTAGGAGCTGCATCAAGGATGAACCCCAAAATAAACATCAACCCGTGATTTACTTGAGATCATTTGTCCTAAAATGTTATTGGAAATAAACACAGAGCTTCATCACCTCATTTTGCAAAATGAGTTTTCATAGTAAATATCAGGAGAAAAATCTTTGAAAAAAATTATTGCACCAAGGCTTCAAAAAATACTTAGTGTAATCAATTGCATAATTATGTTGCTGCCATGTCTCTACTGCAAATGTTGACTATTTGAGTTGTATTTGTCCTATGTACTTCACAAGTTCTTCTGGGTAACAATCCCTAACGCTTCTGGACACATTAGTGCACTTACAAGGCTCTTAGGAAAATACTGTTTAGGAAATATCCAGTCATTTAAATATGATTATTAGGCATGTAACAGATCAGCATTACCTCTGGGATGACACATTTTGCAGCTCTCTTTAAATACCCATGGAAAAATTCTGTCTTGCCATCGGCTCTGAGCAGTTAAAACTCTTTCTAACTAATGCATATATAAACAGATGTATATATATATATATATATTTGTATTTACATCTTCAATTTTCTGTGTGCAGATAAGGATATTTTAAGGATATTTTGATTTTCTGTTAGATATCTGAGGACTAATAGGGATGCAAATGTCAGATTCCTTGAAGGCAGAAGCTGTTTGGTTCTAAGTTCAAGTTTATTTCCATACTTCCAAACTGAGAGTGTAAATGTTTCAGTTATTTTTTAGTCACTTTTAAATATGTTCCTGCAGATTTGGCATTTTTCCCTGAATTTTATTGCATAATGTAACTTTTCAATCTAACATTTGTCAGGAGGAGAAAATACTTTCATGCTAAATTGAGTAATGTGCAAATCTCAAAATGAAGCCTCTTGGTAAACTGAATATTCCATTCCATATGGACATGGAAAATGACAACATGCTTTGTGCAGAATTATGGGACAAATGGGAAAAGCATACAAAAAATAATGGGATTGAGGGACATAGTGACTGGAGATTGGACTCAGTAGAGTCAGCTTTGGGTAACTCCCCCCAGGGTAGATTTTAGAGGAATATCATGGAAATATTGGATTATAACAGACCTTTTAACATGATTTCAATCCAACAAGTGGAAAACCTGGAAACAAAGATCTCATGTTCTCAGTCAACATTTCTTTGTTCAATTCAATAGTCCTGCATCCATTTTTGTTACCCAACAATGTGGCTTTTTATCCGTAGAGAATAAAAATGATAGTGAATTTAAGGAATGAAAGATTTCTTTTTCCCTCAAAACCTCTCACTAACACACACATATGCTGGGAATCTGGGCAGGAAAGTTTAGGAATAACTTCAAATATCAACCCAGAGATTACCTCCATGTAGAGTCAGAAGGATTTCTTTCTCTAGGCTTTCTTCTTTCCTGTGTTTAGTACTCATCAAAATGACACAATCAGATATTCAGGAGTTGCAGGAGGTATGGATTAAATATGATGAGCCTGCTCTGGAAGAATGAGAGTGTTGGAGGAAGTGGAAGTTGTCAGAACAGAGATGCTCAGTGTGTAAGACCTGGAATGTCAGGATGTGGATTGCAGATGTCAGGATGTGGATTGCATCGTTAACATCTGGTTAACGATGTAGAATCAAAGATCCTGAGCTAGAAGGGACCCACAAGGACCATCCAGTCCAACCCCTGGCCCTGCACGGACACCCCAACAAACCCACCCTGTCCCTGAAAGTGTTGTCCACACCCTCCTGGAGCTCTGGCAGCCTTGACACCACTCCAGGCCATTCCCTGGCTCCTGGCCCTGGTCCCCACTGAGCAGAGCTCAGTCCCTGCTCACATCCAGACGTTGCTCAGCTCCTAGAGCTGACCTTGATCTTGTCCAACATTAAATACCTTTAACCAGGTACCTTTTCATCCAATTTCCAGCTCCAAATTTGAGTTTTCCCAGACTCTGGTTTCCTCCTCCATTACTCCAGCCAGCTGGTGCAGATGGAAGTTTGCTAATTAATCACACACGGATGAACAGGGTGTGAACTCTCAAGAAAAATATAAACCTTACAGGAGGTTTTCATGTGCCAGGGCAGGGGGAGGTTGGAGCTCAGCCCCAGGTTGTGCTTTGCCCACAGGGTGGGTGGGCACTGCCCAGGCTCCCCAGGGCAGTGGGCACAGCCCCAAGGCTGCCAGAGCTCCAGGAGGGCTGGGATGATCCTCTGGGCACAGGGGGGACTCTTGGGGATGGGCCTGGGCAGGGCCAGGGGTTGGACTCCAGGAGCCTTGGGGGTCCCTTCCAGCTCAGCATCTCCTGGGATTGTGTGAATGAAGCCAGTGAGGGTTCCCTGTGCCCCAGGAGCAAAGCACAGCCCCCTCAGCCATGGCCAGCCCTGTTCCTGTGTGCGACATGGGGAGCTGCACTTCCATGATCCTTCTGGGTCCCTTCTAGCCCAGGATTTTCTAGGAAAACGAGGTGGTTTACTCAGGCATGGGAAGGCTGTCCCCTGGGCACAGTGTTCCTCGGGGTGTCACTCCCCACCCAGAGCAGGGCAGTGACTGTGGTCACACTGACAGGCAGCTCAGGAACTGTTATCTGCAGTATCCCATTCTTCCAAGCGTGGAATTCCTTTCAGTTTATGCGAGGTTTTAGAAATGTAACCACAGAAAACAAGCTGCTCAGTAACCAACCCTTGGCAGCACAGGACGATGGATATTTTGCAGCTGAATTTGTTTTAAATGTGACAATTACTGTTTAAACTTTTATCTTCAGCTCTCCCTCCCCTCAGCCTGCCTGACTCCTAATAATTGAAGCTTGGAGAAATCTGCAAAACAGCCCCAAGCTCCATTTAACACTTCTGTACTTTTTTCCTTATACCACAATAACAGGGTTCATTAAACACAACAGGAATGTTGTTGCTGACTTGGATCAGACACCTCGCCCTTGCCAAGGGCTATTCTTTTTATTAATGTCCTTTTTGTTTTGTTTTACTCAAAATATACTTTCATTTTATTAAGCTTGCTTATAATGGCAGCTGTCTCAAGTAGGCATTTGGACTCGTTTAATATTTACCCCTGTGGATTCTCATTTGAATACAGAGACAGTTTCAGTTTTCTAAGCCACTGGCAGTACCAGCTGGATGCTGTGGAGAACTTGCTAAGAAAAATTATTAAAAAAGATAGAAACAAGATACTTAGAGCTGAAACTTGTTGCACCTGGCTCCAGGTTCCCTGCTGGTGCTTGTGGTGCTGTGTGAAATTTGGAGAGGGGGTGTCAGTGCAGGCAGCAGGCAACTTTGGGTCTCCGGAAGAGAAAATAGTGCTTGGGAAGAGCTACACTGCAGTGGTTTTGTATGGAAGTGATGGCAAATACACCGGGAAAAATGGAGGATTCCAGAATCACAGGATCCCCCTTCCCAGGGTCCTGTCAGGGTCCCTCTGGATGTTATCCCTTCCCCCCAGGGTATCAACAAATATATGGAAAAGATAAGTATATATTTTACATTTATTTACACAGCTGTACAATAGAAATGTAAATTTTCCAAGTGGTGAGCTACTAAAGGAAGACTTGCTCATTTTCATTTGGGAGGGAAAATCAGAACACTAGGAAAAAAAGGTGTATTCCATGTAAGTCAAGCAAAAAATATTAAAAGAAAAACATGACTTTTCAGCCCCCTAGAACATATATATGAGTGTCCTACTCCTCAGAGCTCTAATGGATGAGCAGTCCCCCACAATGTGTGATTTTCGTTTACAGGAAAACTTCCTAAAAAGGCTCTTCAGAGCCAGAAAAACTCTGGGTGTTAATTTATCTTCTTCATATGAAGCCCAGCCCACTAAAAGAACAATTTGGTGTTCATTTTGTGCTGTGCACTGAAACTCCAGGTGATTTAAACTGAACCCAAACCTAAACTAAGTCGACTTGCCACAGCTGGATTTTTAGGAGCCTCCCTGGGTGACACCAGGGGACTTGGATGCTGCTGGACAGAGAGCAGGTGGATTAGGGTAATTATTTCTTGCTGTTAAAGCACAGAATCAGGGCTTTGCCTCCTGGGAACTCCTGCTCCACCTGAGCATTTTGATCAGCTCTGTGACAAAAGAACAGAGTTGGACACACAGAGATTTCTTTGGGAACTGACTTCTCTGAGCTGACTCTTGTTTTTTAAGTTTGAACATGAGAGGACAGAGAATTGGTTGCTGTAGGGAATCTTTTTTAGTTTGTTTGGCAGGTGTGAACATGAAAGAGCCTTGTTTCTGTACACATTTGGAATTTCTATATAATCCTTTTTCTCTTTTTTTTTTGAATAAAATATCTGAGGAGCTCAGACCCTTCTTTCTTTATCTTGAGGATGTAAAACTTCCAGTGACCATCTCAAAGGGCTGTGAAAGGTGAAATGGGGGTTGAAAGGTTAAAAATTAAAAAAAAAAAAAAAAAGGTTAAAAAATTAAAAATAAAAACAATCAGAAATTTCTGTTTGTTTTAGTAAAGAATCCTATAACATCATACAGAGTGATCCCTCTTCCATAGATACCATAGTTGACTCTGTATATTAGGAAAATGCTAATTATTTGTTTGGCTGGAGTTCTCTAAGAACTTTTTCTTGAGCTTTCTACATGCCCTTAGTAGCTGCCTTACTTTGTAAGTAAAGATTGCTTTAATAAGTAATTCAGACCGTGGCCACTGAGACACATAATTTTCCTCACTATCTTCTTTTAGTATCTGTGTTTTATCATGTACCACACAGTTCATCAGCCAGTCTTCAGGGGGTTAAGGGTCACTTGCAAACCTCAGGGATTTGGAGAAGCTCAAGAGATGAAACAAAAATAATTTCACATCACAGAATATATTTGTCTACGAATATTTGTCTGGCAAAAAATATTTGCATGCTATATTCTTATTGACAGGAAAGTCCTTCCCACCATAAAGCATCTTTCTTTGCATTTATGTTGGTTTTAAACTCTATTTTATATTGTTAAAGAAGTAGTAAAGGTGGAATCTTGCAGTCAGTTAAAACCAAGTGCTGTTTTGTTCACTTTTGCAAAAGTCATCACCTGGGTTTTGCTGTAGAATTAAATATGAGAAAAATGTATTTTAAAATGTATTTTTATAACACCAATAACTTTGTGGGTTGAGTCTGTATTACATTGCAGTCCACTTCTTTTTAACTTGAATCCTTTGAAACGTAGAACAAAGAAAACTGAATAGAGTGATTATTTGGTAATCCTCAGAATTCACTGAGCCACAAATGGAGATAGAATTTACTCACATTAAAATATGCATTTCCTGAGATTATTCACAAACTGCTGTCAATTGCTGTTTGCCTTTCTCTTTTGTTTTTCTTCTAGTCAACCCCCCATTGTAATTCCCAGGATCAGAGAAGATTTCTACACTATGATCAGACCCCTACAGCCACAACTCAGTAATGCTGCTGGCTTGGGCTACCTTGCCAATCCTAAGCAACAAGGTTTAGAATCAAATCAAATCAAATAATTTCAAGTGAAAGGGACCTACAAAGATCATCCTGCTGTATCCAGCTGCCTGAGCATTTCAGGGTTAATCAGAAGTTAAACTGTGATATTAAAGGTGTTCTCCAAATGGCCTACACTATGACAGCCTGGGGCATTGACCACCTCCCTGGGAAACTTCCCAGTATGGAAATGCTTCCTAATGTCCCCTCTGAAGCTCCCCTGACACGGCTTTGAAACATTCCCACAGGTCCTGTGTCTGGATCCCAGGGAGAAGGGAGCAGCAGCTCCCTGGCCATGTCCCTTGTCTCGTGTCTCATGTCATGAAGACGTGTCTCCCTGTCCCCTTAGGCAGCTGCAGAGATCCGTGAGGTGACCCCCAGACAGAGCCAGAGTCCCCGGCCACTCCTCCCAGGACCTGCCTTCCAGCCCTGTCTCCACATTTCTTCAGCACTGGGGACTGGTCCCCAGCCAGATGTTGCCCAAATCACCACAATCCTTTGGCATCTGCCCCTCAACCAGTTCTTCCCCCTGTGCACCATGACCCTGCCCGTCCCAGAGCTGGACAACTTGTCCACAAGGATGCTGAGGGACAGTGTCAAGGGCCTTGCCAAGCTCCAGGAAACCTCCACCCACTACCTTCCCTTCACCCACGGAGCCAGAGGCAATGCCAGGAGATCAGTGACCCCACAGGACCTGCCCTCTGCCCTGGCTGCCCCTTCTCCCTAAATGCCTTCAAGAGCAGCCAGTAGGATTTCCAGGATTTCACAGGTCTGTGACTTCCTGATGTCCTTTTTCCCCCATGTCTTGTAAATTGGAGAATTGGGTTTGTTCAGCTCAAGCTGCTGCAGAAGAGAAACTTTGGGGTGACCTCATTGTGGCCTTCCAGGACCTGAAGGAGCCGTGGGAAACATGGAGAGAGACTATTTCCAAGGGATGGGAAATGGACAAGGGGGAATGGCTTCCCACTGCCAGAGGGCAGGGAGAGATGGGATATTGGGAAAGAATTCCTGGCTGGGAGGGTGGGGAGGCCCTGGCACAGGGTGCCCAGAGAAGCTGTGGCTGCCCCTGGATCCCTGGAAGTGTCCAAGGGCAGGTTGGAGCAACCTGGGATAGTGGGAGGTGTCCAATTCCACTCTTCCCTATCCATGACATCCCTGCCTTCCTCCTGCCACAAACCAGATACTGGACCTGCCTCAGTAATGCACATCAGGACCTTTGAAGGCCAGTTTGCCCAGCTCAGTTTACTCCTCTATGAAATTTAAGGAGCATTTTATGACCCCATGAAAAGACTTAGTCCTAATATTTGCAAAATATAACACCTTCAGCTCTCTTAAAAGCTGCCCCCTTGTCTCAGCCAGAAAAGTCAACTTCACCTTGTAACTCTGGAATGATTCATTTTCACAATACAAAGAAGGAATAAATCGACTTCTTCATGTTTAGTCAAAACAAAGTAAATAACATCCACTATTCCTTGAACTCCCATTTTCACAGTTTGCTTCTTTCTCTTTCATTTCTTCATGATATTTATATATCACAGAGACAATCTTTATATTCTTCTTTCATCATAATTAGTTTTTGAAGTATTTCTGCTTGTTCTTATGTCTCCAGTCCACACCATGTATTTTTTTCCTCGATTTCAATAGAATTAAAAGGGATTTTCCCAGTTTTCAGTGGCACTCTGAGGGATTTCTGGGCATGACATGCTTCTCTGTTAACATATGACTTTTTTGCCGCTCTTAAATATTATAATACCACTCTTACTGAATAACTGTCACTGCTTGCTCTCTTCTCTTCCAATCCAAAAGACATTCTTTTTGTTGGCAGAAATTTCCTACTTATGCCCAAACTAATGGTTTCAAATTATAGGCCATCCATAAGCTCAGAATTATCTGATTGTGTCCATCCCTTTGATCTTTGCACTTGCTCCGTTTATCCCAGGATTTTCTGTGCTATACCAAGTGTTGTTTCTCTTTTTGTTAATTCTCTGTATTAGTTCGTATGTTATCAAATCCAGAAGGTTCCATAAGACTTTATTTGCATTTATTAGCAAGTTTTTAGTGGGGGAGGGGGAACAAAGATCAGATGCACAGTAGCAATAGAGGATTAAAAAAAAACCAAACAAAAACATAATGGACAGTTTTAAAACATAAAGAAATATCAAATACTGTCTGAAGTCATATTTTGGAAAGCACACAAAGACAATTCAACCTCAGATTTACTCAGCTGACATTCAATCTCCATTTACAGAGCTCTGTATGTGATCTTTGGGTGTAAATATCTGTATGGGATATTTGGGTGTAAATGGGATATTTGAGAATAAATGAGTATATTTGACAAATGAAATTCGGTGGGTGAAGTAAGAATGCATGAGAAGGTTTGCTAAATGAGAACAAATATGTGTATTTGTTTGAACAGAGGGCACAAAAGAAGGTGAGGTGGAGTCAGCAGACTCTGCAGACTGAGAGGCACCCGAGGATGAACAGGGAGGGTTTCTCAGCATCTCCCTTTAACCCTTCAAACCTCTGGACAGCATTACATTCCATGGGTGCTTTCACAGTTATTCCTACATTTCCATTATACAGCCTGCAAAAAAATTAATTTTCTCTTGCTGCATTTAAATGTGCTGCGATGATATGGCTAAATTACTGTTCTCAGTTTTTGCATTTTGACCCTTTTCTTCCCTCCTTGCACTGACTGTTTCACCCCCTGGCACTTCTCTTCTAGATGAGGAGCCTTCCCTCACTGTGTGAAAGGATTAATTTGATCCCCATCGCCCTCAGAGCCCACCTCCAATCTCTTCTGACTATTTCACCTTCTTTTCTGAGATTGTAAAGCAAAGCTCCACATAATAGACAAGAACTCTGATACAGACTTGGTGTAATATTGCATGTACACTCCATTATTTACTCATTTTTTAACACACTATTTTTTTGAGTGCTACTAAACTGACTCATTGAGCTGTATAAATACAAGAACTTCACTTATGACAGTGAAAAGCTCTGTTATTACCTTTACACTAAGGAGGGTTTCTCTGATTTATTCTAAAGGCATCAGCCGGGCACAGATTTATTTCCAAGTGCAGATGGAAAGATATGTTTGCACAGTTAAGTACTCATTACATACCAAGCAGCTGCTTGGAACTGCCTGGGGTGAAAATCTGATTGGTGTGCTAAGAAATTATTCCAACTGAACCCCGATCAGAAGGTCTTTTCACTGGGAAGGATGGCACTGAGCATCTGCACCTCCTCTGGTTTACAGTAACCATCCCAGCCCTCCCTGGCCCGTGGGCAATGTCCCCCATGGAAAACGTGGGCAACATGGATTTTTGCTCTCCTTGTTACCATCAGCTTTAATTTTTCATCTTCACAGGCTCCCAGCAGTGTTGTTGTGTTTTTCAGGGAACACGTTCCTGGAGAACTGAAGGTGCAGGAGCTGCAGAGCTCTGGTTTTGCTCATTGTGTCTTCCCCAGCTGAGAAAATAAATTCTCTCCTCCTTATGCTTCCTCCTTTAAAAAAGCATTTACTAGATGTCTTTTCTTTATTATGAGAGAATATATAGATGTATTTTTTAATTCAGCAGCCAGAAAAAATAAGCAGGAGAAGCTGAAATGTACTTTAACCTCATCAAATCCATCATCTGACCCTCAGATCCTGGGAATTCTCAGTTAAAAAGTTTTACTTTGACAGTGTACAGTCCCTAAAAAGTGAGAGCAGTGTTGGGATGTTTTTGAGACATGTTGCCAACATGAAGATTCACATTTCAACCTCTTAATCTCCCTTGCTATTGCTGTGTATTCCTTTTTATAACAGGATAAGAGGAATAATTGTGGCATGTGAGAAGTTTAGCTGCAATTCTCTGCTTTCAGGGCCTGGGAATATTCATGTGTACACTGTGACTGTGCATATGGAAAAAGTCTTCACAAATATCCACTTCCTAGCAAATCCTATCCTGTCTTTTCCGCAGAGACTTCATGGATCCACTAAAAACAATAGACCAAGTCTTCTTCCTTTATTATTTCTTTGCAATTGGGTTCTTTTTTTTCTAGAAGTAAAATAAATAATGTAGGGTGGAAATCCATGTTTTCTCTTTGTGCACCCAACAGACAAACTAACAAGACACCCAAACCACAAATGTGGATATCAGTTAAAAAATCCTATGCAAATGAGATTTAATGAAACCTATAAATGCAAGTAATTAATCACGTGTGCATGCAGCCTGGCAGGCACTTTTGACTCCAAATTATTCTTTTTTTTAAGGCTCTGATTTTAGGATATGGTTCTTCCTGGTGAAGTAAATTTGGAGCACGTGGCAAAAAGAGTTGATTTAAGAAAGACCTGAATTACAAGTGATGCCATTCTTAGTTAATAAGACATTCCCTCAGTTTCCAATCATTGGAAGTTCCAAGATCCTTCATAATAAGACATTCCCTCAGTTTCCAATCATTGGAAGTTCCAAGATGCCTCAGTGACTCCGCACTCAATGGCCTCAAAAAGGACCTGCAATTTTCTGTTTAACAAGACATAAATATCCTGTTTCCACCACTAACTTGGGACTTTTGTGCTACAGTTTCTATTTTTCATTGCATTTTTCCACCAGGAATGTGCAGCAGGTGTGAGGTGGCTGCCCTGGCCTGGAGGGATTGGTTACAGTCTTAAATTGCAGCTCTTTGTTTTGCCAGGTTGGGTTGAGATTTTTATTAGTGAAAGTAACTATACATGTTTTGTTTCACCATTTTATCACCTTTTCTTGTTTGAAATGTGCTTAGAACACAGAGATGCCAGCAAAGAGTTTTCTAAAAACATCAGCTGAAATGTTTCCAAAGGATTTTGTAACCGTTATGAACAGAAATTAGTTGTGGGCTTTGCACAGTTCTCAGCTTTCATGATACTCAAGAGGGGAGGGTCAGGTTGGATTTCCAAAGGGATTTCCTCATGGAAAGGGTGAGCAGGCCTTGGAAGGGGCTGCCCAGACAGGAGGAGGAGTTCCCATCCCTGGAGGTGTCCAAGGAACAACTGGATGTGGCACTTGGTGCTCCGGGCTGGTGACAAGGTTGGACTCGATGATCCTGGGGGGCTTTTCCAGCCTCAGGGATCCTGGGATTCTGTGATTCTACTTGACTGATACTTGTTATTTCAGATAGACCACAAAGATGAATTACAAAATTTAAGAAAGAAATGGGGAAGAAGTGGATCAGAACAAGCTTTGCTGTGCAAGGGGAAGAAACAATGACCTGGATTTCCCTGGAATTCTGTGACTGCAGTTGGCAGCCAGTGCTCCAGAGGGATTCTATACATGAGACAAGAGCATGTTTGCAGCATAGAATTATATAATACTGACAAAAAGGAGTAGACAATAAGGAAACTATGATGGAAGCACAGAGAAGAAAATAGAGTCATGAGATTTTTTTCCAGTACAACTCAAAATTAATGTTTTCCTGCAGCTGTTGGTGACTTTGGGAGCTCATGGCATTGGGGCAGAGAGGAAAAAGGGATGAGAGCTGGTCAGAGGCCTTCTGATCCACATGTTTTAATTGCACTGATATTTTTGTCAAAACACACAGTGTGCCAGTTTCAACGACCATTTTCAGTTGTACTGGGTCAAAACATCCCTTTTGGAGAACACTCCAGCATCTGGTTCTGTGTTGTTTGGGTTCCTTTCATTGGATTGTGTTTGGGTATAAGAACTCTGGCTCCTGTTTTTATAATCTGATAAAGACCAGGCAAAATGACTGCATTCACTGAAAGGTTTTACTGACACCTACAATGTCCTTCTGGGTGGTTATTCATGTTTTATTATGTTTTTTATTAGCTAGAACCAGTCTTTGCAATACCACTGTCTGAGATTAAGCTCTCTCTAGTATTACTTGGAGATAAATTATATTATAATTCAAGTAAAATGTCTGGGGTTTTTGGAACAGGAGGGGAAAAACATGGTTAACAAGGATTGAGTAACTACAGTGGTTCATGGGCAAGGATGGAATGCACACACAGGACCACAGGAATTTGTGGGTCATTCATGAGAAGGGATTGGCATTCTGGGGGAGCTGAAGAGCCCTCATTTCCATGGCCATTGGTACAGACAGGCTCAGTGATGCTGGGCCTCATGCAGAGCTCAGTCAATGCCTTTCCAAAAAATCCTGTGAAACCACAATCTGTTATTTCCAGGAATTTTTTGAGCAATTGTATTGTAAATAGAAATGCATAATTTTTTTGATCATAAAACTCTCAGAAATGAATCTAATTTCAAGTCAAGCAATAAACAGCAAGTGTTCTCTGTACTGATTCCAAAGCTTACAAGAATATATATCAATTTTTCAGAGCACATGAAATGAGTTTCAAACTTTATGGGCTTTTGCTCATTTCCTTCTAACTTTACTGGGGACAAATATGTGATTTGGAGGGAAAATGACAACAGAATGTTGTTTTTTTTCAGCATCTCAGTCTTAAAATGGAAAGCAAGTTCGGTTATTGCAGGGAACGTCACTGACACAGGAAATACACACTGTGGGAACTGAAGCCAAAATTCCAGTCACAGCATCTCCCCTCCAAACCTCCCTCACTATCCTGCTCATTGCTCCCGTGGCAGCACAGCTGTGTGGGAATTCTTGGCACCCAGGAGCACTCCATTTCCATTCCATCTCCACATTTAAAGCAGAAATCTTTTTAAGGCAATACTCATTTAGAGTTAATAACCAATTCTCCTGGGGCCTGGGAGAGGAAGAACGGTGTTTTAGTGGTGCAGCTGTAGTGCAATAAAGAGCCCATCAAAAAAAAAAATCCATAATATCACTTTTCCTTCTGCTGGAAATAAATAGCAAAACATCCATTCATGGGCTGAGTGGAGAATTGCATTAAAAGAGTATCATCACACTATTCTTCTGGGCTGCCTGAGAGGTGATGAGGTATCTGAAAAGTCAGGATTTGGGAGCAGTGCTGAAGGGAACAGGGTAAATAGAAATCTTTAATTTGTTTGGGGTTTTTTTCTATCTAAAGCTTAAAAATCCTCCACTAACTCCTCTTGGAAATGGCTTGTGAGTTTTTAATAAAAAACATTAAAATTATCTTTTTTAGGCCCCAACTTCCTCAAGTTTGTTCTTCTTTTCTGAAAGCCTAAAGGTCTCATTTCCTTGACTTTCTCACACTTTTCTCTTTTATTTTTTCTTATATTTGGTTACTACTTCCTTTAGAAAGCAGAAAAACTCAGATTAGCAGTTATGTCTTTCTCAACAGTGCAAGAATAGCTTGGAAATAGCCTTAATTTTCTGGGAAAAAGTGGTTCCATAGCAACAAAATTTAAATCCTTCGAATTCTGGGCTTTGTTTTTCAAATCTGCCTTGACAGATCTGCTTTGACAAAGATAATTTGGGGGTTTCGTGCTTCTGTAAGAATGATTTCTGAAGTTTTCAGTGCTCAGGGTTTGGGGCCTGTTTTGAGTAGAGCTGGAAGGTTCCTCCGGCCCTGGACAGAGAAGGGAAAAGTGGAGAAATGTTATGATTTGTGCATTCCACAGAATCACAGGATATCCTGAGCTGGAAGGGTCCCACAGGGACCATCCAGGACACCCAACAATCCCAGCCTGTCCCTGTTGTCCCTGGAGCTCTTTGAGCAAACCCTGGGCAGCCTGGTCAGTGCCCACCCGCCCTGTGGGGGAAGAACCTTTCCCTGAGATCCACCCTGACCCTGGCGCAGCTCCAGCCATTCCCATTAACATGATATTAATTACATCCCGACTCACTGAATGAAGGACCAGCTGTAATACTTGTCACTATTTGTTCCTTAATTTAATGTTCAGTAATAGTCAAACTTCCCAGCCTATGTAAGTATTTTAAAATAGAATTCACATTGAGGGCTCTCCAAACTTCTTTAACATACAAGACAATCTCAGGAGACTCGATCTCCTTATGTATTCTTTAAAATATATTTTCACTGAAGAGTTTCAATAGCTTTTCCTTAACCTCTCTGTGATATGGAGTAACCTGATTAAAGTCTATTGCCTTTGCTTTAGAGATAATAGGCTTCACTTAAGGGAGAGCATGGCCTGTGCCAAGGGGCTGAAAAGAGAAAAAGGCTCTGAAGTGCCAAGGCATTGATGTCTGAGATGGGGAAATTCTAGATGTTAGTTCCTTAAATCAAATCTTTGCCCACGAATCTGGCAGCTCTCGATTTTAAATATCTAACAATGCCAGGCCTTTGTGTTTGTTAACCACATCTTAAGCCTCCCATTTCACTCAGGCATTGAGTTGTGTTTGAAATGCCTTATTCTTCAGTACAATGTTGGGATCACGAGAATATATCCATCCCTCTTTTTCCAGCCTTTTACTCAGGAATGAACCCTGACAACAAAACACAGAAATTAATCCCAACATGTGAGAGGTATCCACTTCCTGAGTGTTCTGAAAGCAGGAAAATAAAGGGAAAATTAAAAATACTTCTGGTGTAATCAGAAAAAGTGGGAGTCACTCCTGATTTCCAGTAATTTGAATGTCTCCAAAATAATCTCTGGCATATGAAATAACTGTTAGGGGAGGAAAGGTCTGTTGATATGACAAAAATATTAGTGAAAAATTAGAGTTCTTGATTCAAATTCCAGTGTAAGCTTGGATGAAATTCCAGTAAAAGTCATAGTAATGATTAGTCCCTCCTAATTTCAGTCCAATGTGTGTCCTGTGTAAATTCTTTGGGAAAGGGAATCTCTGAGTTTGTGGCTGCCATGACGTGTCTTTGTGTCACAGACTCCTCAGGTTCAGCTGATAAAAACTGATTAAAATATGAGATATTAAGATTCTCCCCCAGGAACACCATTTTATAGGAAGCACTTCCCAGGTCCACTATGGAGGTGGGAATTGCAGTGTGTCCAGTTGGCTTTGGCTCAAGGAGTTTGGGAGTTTCCATCCAATCCTCATGTCCTGAGTTGATGTCAAGCAAACCTGAATGTGACCACTGGGCCATAAAATCCTTTTGGGCTGATAATTAGCTCCCACACAGGTAAATCATGGAATAACAAGGACTTTGACAAGGTCTTTGCACTTCCACAGAAGAACCACCCGGTATTATTTTATTCTTCTCTTACAACAAATAGATTTTTTCTGTATTATTTTTAATAGAATGGATTCTTGCCAAATACCTGACTGCCATAAATCCCTTTTCCTAATAAAAAGAAGAAATTCCCAAATGCTGCTGGCAGCATCAGTTAAAAAAGAAAACCAATTAAGCTCAGATTAAAATAATTTTCCATTCCAGGAAAATTTGAGAATTCAAAAGTGTTTTTCCCTCACAACAAGATTCTGTAATCTAAAAATAAATAATCAATTACTCAACAGTGGGGAGCAGGTAAGCTTTGATAAATCAAATGTTCTCTCAATTACTTTGAAATAGGGTATTTATATGGATTTTAGCTGATTTATTTTACTGCAGTACTATATTATTTTTTCCATTTTATCATGATATTATAATAATATCTATGTCAATATTTGGAGCACTTTAAAGGCATAATTTATTTTGCAATTGTTCAGTCTGCACACTTTACAGTTTCAGGTATTTTACTTTCTTTCACCTTAGAGAATCCATCAGTGTCTCCATAGAGGATTTTTGAAATACTTCTAATGAGATGCAGAAATTACAGCCAGCTGTGTTTGTGTAAAGCCATAGTAAAAACCTTTTGTCAATGTAAATCTCTCTGAGTTTCTCAATTACTACATGACTTTGGGACTTTTTTTAATACCAATACTTTTTGGTGTTTTTTTTTTAATACAAAACACATTTCCCCCTTTAATCCTGGATATTAATATACTATAATTTTATTTCTGAAAAAAAAAGAGGCAGAACTGACACTATGGGAAAATTCATTCACATGACATAAAATTAATATTTTTTTCTCTTTTTTTTTCCTCTTTTTTTTCCCCCACGAGCTTGTAGAAATGTGTAAGAGTTTTTTATTTATATATACTGGGTTTTTTTTATTTATATCATTTATACATAATATAATGCTAGAAACTGCAAGGTCAAGAAACTTTGGGCTTCATGTGATCAACTGGGTTTTGTTCAGAGAAGCTCAGGATCTTCCTCAGCTGCAGGTGTGGAAAAATGTCATCAAATCCTCTTCCATCTGCAGAGTTTCATTCCACATCTTTTGATTATTGATCATCCTTTCCAATTTAATACTTTTACAAGATTAACTCCAAATGCAGCACGGTCTCAACCTTGACCTTGTCTGGACTTAACCAGTTGCATTAAACAGGAGATAAAGCAGTTTGATCACGAATGGATGTTTTCCTCCATAAATTTCCCCATTCCTGGGCTAAATGCAAAGATTACGGATGTTTCTGAGATATCCAACATTGGTTAATTACCTCAAGTTTGTTCACTGACAACTGAGACAAAAGCCTCCCAAAAACTCCTGGGCTCATCAGGATGTTAAAACAGCTTTGAAATTAAGACAGCAGATGAGAATTTATCTTCTGATCTCTGAAACCACTCGTGATATACAAAGAAAAGAGAGCTCTAAGTGAGGGAAAACAGTTTATTTCTTCATCAAGAAGTTTAGATCCTCCAAAGGGCAACGCTCACATCAAGTAGAGCTTTTTAATTAAGCACTAAACAAATGCTAAATCTTTCTGTGCAAGCCTTTGTATTCAGTGAGCAGCACTTCTCCTTTGTTAAACATTGATTAATGTCACAGGCATCTCACAGGCAATATTTTAGGAAGATCATTAAGTCTGATTATTAAGTCTGGGAGCAGCACACAGAGCAAGAGGAGCAGTTTCAGGCTTTGTGTGGGAAGTGGTGACTGGGGGGGATGAACAAGGATGTCAGTGGGGTCTTTGCAGAACCCAACAGGAAAGCAGAGACCAAATGAAAATTAGGAACTCCTGAGATGTGGGAAACTCCCGACTTTGGGTAACACCATAAATCTCCTTCCCTACCTCGGGTTGATCCTGCTGCTTGATGCCCATTTCTGCTCCCTCAGCCCATTTTGGGAGGAAATGCTGCCCCTGACACATGAGTGACTCCTCAGACAGGGGACACCCGGAGGGGCTGGAGGTGTCCAGGGAAAGGAAGGGAGCTGGGAAGGGGCTGAGGGAGCTGGGGGGGCTCAGCCTGGAGAAAAGGAGGCTCAGGGGGCACCTGGAATTCTCTGCAATCCCTGCCAGGAGGGGGGAGCCGGGGGGGGTCGGGCTCTGCTCCCAGGGAACAAGGGGCAGGAGGAGAGGGAACGGCCTCAGGCTGGGCCAGGGGAGGGGCAGGTTGGACACCAGCAGGAATTTCTCCCTGGAAAGGGGGGTCAGGCCTTGGCAGGGGCTGCCCAGGGAGGGTTGCAGTGCCCATCCCTGCAGTGTCCAAGGAAGGGCTGGATGTGGCACCTGAGGACGTGGGTTAGTGGTGAACCTGGTGCTGGGTTGACAGTTGGACTTGAGGATCTTTGAGGTCTTTTCCAACCTTAACAATTCCATGGATAGGAGCACATTTATTGTTCCACCTCCCCAGTAGCACGAGGACAAAAACCTCGATCCAGATGTACAATTTCATTACTGCTCTTGAAAGTCCTTGTAACACCCTCGCTCCTGGCACTTGATAAGGAAAAGTTGGAACATTTTTCTTGGATTTTCCTTTCTGATACAGTGCTTGAAACACTTCCCCAGTTTCTAACAGCTGTATTGGTATTTTCCCTGTTAATGTTAACCCACATTGCTGGGGTTTAATTGCCTTTCGTTAATCACATCTCTTTGGCCAACATTAATGTTTGGCAGCAGAGTGGACTTGGCAAAAATTCCTTCAGAATTGTTTGCCCACATTCCCAAACCATTCAAAAAGATCTGTTGGTTCATTCTTGCCTGGCAAAGTATTGAGTTCAAACATGGAAATGACAGGCTAGAATATACTCCCTCATGGGCTGTGCTAAAAAAATATATATAAATAACTTAAAATTAGATCAAATATAAAATAAATTATAAGAATAAAATATAAAATTAGAATAAAATAAAATAATAGAATAAATCTTCATTTGGATTGAAGCCTTGCATGTTATTTTCTCTCTTCCTGGTGTTCTATTAATTGGAATTTGTTCTTGTAGGCTCTAGACATTTGAATTCTTTTCTGCATTCCAGACACGTCAAAACAAAATTCAATACAATCAAAACCTGTCAATCTTCATTGTTTATGACCTCCTATTGGTTTTTTTTTCCACAAATAATTTTTAGGTCTTCAATATGCATGTGTGAATTTTAATTTTCATTTGGAAAATCCTACTGTCTGGGGAGGGTTTTTTTTGTTTTTTCTTGATTTTTTTTTAAGGTTTGTCTGATTATAAATGGCAGAATATCCTCTGGGGGAAAAAACCCACAGACTTTTACTGTTGTTGTCATCCCAAGTCACCTTTCCTCTCAAAGAATACCAGACATCTGAATATATAAATAAAGATGTAACTTGAAACTCTGCAAACAATTAGTTGCAAAAAATCAACCAAAAAAGTAATCATGGCCTAACAATATTGGTTTCTTAACCAATTTCTGGTTGAAATTTTAAAATTCATATTCTTCATGTAGAAGGAATGAGTCTGGTTTAGGATCCTCTTCATCTTTTCACAAAAAATATAATTGTTTTTTCTCTTTTTTCCCTCAGTGTATTGTATCACAGACAATCTCACCAGGAGGGAGACACACAACAGGAATTTTCCCCCAGGGGAGCTGATAAGCTGCACTTCCACTCTGACCATCTTTTTCTGAAAGGTTTGTGCACATTTTTTTTGTCTTTAAAGCATTTCCTTTTTACAAAAAGCAAGTCAAAAACAAGAACAAAACCCAAATCAAACCAAGTGAATGAACAAACACAGCTAAAAAACCACCAACCAACCAACCAACAAAAAAATCAACACTTCAACAACCAGACAAAAAATTATCAATTATATTGTGTCAAATTGAAACCTACAACTGACAAAAAGAAGCCACCAAAAATAACTCCATAATTTAAATGCCAGATCTGTCACTTGTGTGAAATATCCCACTTTTGTGATTAGATACAACTGGTAAATAGATTTTGAATATTTGTGAATAGATACAACAGGTAAAAAATGAAATAAAATGCAAGCACATAAACAATTCTCATGCTGAAAGTTCAATGTAGTCTTTGAATCTGGGAGTAGGAAACATTGTATAACACAAACAGGGTGTGCTAATTATGGAATCAAACGAGTTCTTCACTTCACCTTTGCATTTCAGAGCCTGATCCCCCGAATTAGCAGCAGGAAAATGGTGAAGGATTGAACCAGGATGTTTAATAATGAGTTTCAGTTTAGAATTTCTGACACTCTTGGAGGTAAGACCCTGAATCAGTGTTAGGAGAGAGATTTGAAGTCTGGATTACCTGCCCTCTCAGTGGGCATAGAATCATGGAATCCTGGAATGGTTTGGGTTGGGAGGGACCTTAAAACCCATCCAGTGCCACCCCTGCCATGGGCAGGGACACCTCCCACTATCCCAGGTTGCTCCAACCTGGCCTTGGACACTTCCAGGGATCCAGGGGCAGCCACAGCTTCTCTGAAGATCAGAGTCCAACACCCTCTGAAGCTTCTTGGTATAATTCACACGTGGAGGTTTAGTGTTTCATAATTTATTTATTTGAGCCAATTTGACAGAGCTGGGGGTTCAGATGTCACAGAGACACAAAATGAACCACACTTGGGAGGTTCCTGGGCTCAGGAGTAGCTCCAAGCACTGCTGTGGGATAGAGGGATCAGTCAGGGAAGAGCTGGTGCTCCAAAAAACCCTCCCATGATTCCCCTACAGAGCCACTCGTGGAGCTTCAGTGGGGAAAGAAGCTTCTAAACCTTATTGTGTTTATGGAGAAGCTTTGGAATGTTCAGCATTTGAAGCCATCTGATAAAGAGGGAGGTCACTGATGGAACAGCACAGCCCCCAGGGGCAGAAACACAGCAATTTTCTCTTTCTTAATAGGCCGCTAAAAAGAACTTTACAGCCAAAAGATATAAATGGCACAAAAATCAGACAAAGGAGAGAAGAGAACAGGAAACATTGTAAGAAACACAGCTTTAATTGCAAGGATGCTCAGTCTGGAAACATCCTTAAATACTCAGGCTTCCTGATTGCTGTGGGAAAATGTAAAGAAATTTTAGATGGAAAAATCCAAGAAATGAGTTGTAGTAAATGTTTCCTATCTAGTACAAAACGTTAAGAGAAGCTCGAGGAGTTTCTAGAATGAAAACTTGTGAATTATGTAGCTGTTGTCAAAAATATGTGTTATTTTGTACCTCGACATTGGCAACAATTTGTTAATTATTATTGGATAGATGTAAGGGATGGGAATAGCTTACAGTGAATTGCCACTACAATTGGAGATTGGCCTATGAAACAGACTGTTAAAAAAGCAGTATTTTGATTAATAATTAGAATTAGTGTGGCGTAAACCCCATCAAATATGCAAATCCCAATCTCATCGTTGAACTTGCCCTACAAGATGGTTCAGGGTGATGAAATCACCAGAAGTGGAGACAGTGCCAAGACTGCTCTGAGGAGATTTAACAGGGAGAGGAGAGGGCTGCAGGTGAACAAGACTATTCCAACGAAAGAATACTGTGCAAGAAGTAATATTGGCGTTCATTGTGACAGGAATTCCTGATCTGTGCTAAAAATGAATGGTATTTGTTATTTTACACTCCTGGTATTTGAGGGAATATTCCTGGGAATGTATGTCCAAGCTATCAGAGGATTGTGTTCATGTGCAAAATAGATCCAAATTTGTCTTTCCTCTTGATTTTTCTAAGAGAGGAAGTTCTGAAAATATGTATAAATTCTTGTTCACTCTGAGATTGACAAGTGGACAGGATATAACGTGGGGATTCTGATTTTTCTCTGACTAGTGAGAGGTCAGAGAATTTGTGTTGATCTGAAGTGTTGGACTTGCTTCCAACAAAGTCAGTTTTAGAGTTTTAGAAAATAGTCAGGAAGTAAATCAATTTATTGCTCTAATCAAGGCACTTCTAAGGGATGCTTTAAGAGTTTGCAATGCCAAGTCATTCATAGTTTGACAGATGAATATATATTAGAAATAAATGATTCCCCCATAAAACCATATTGGGGGAGGCATCAGCAAAGGTCCTGCTCTCTCTGGAAATTCCTCTGACCAAATATTTTCACTTTTCAAGTTATGAGAAAAATTACCTGAGTTTTTTTGTCCTGGCTGTTCAAACAAAATCTCCACATGGTGAGAGATTTCCATCTTATCCTTAATCAAAGCTTCACCTAACGATGGGGAGGGATTTGAGCAGGATTTAAAACAGTGAAAAGAGATTAATGATTAGTTAAGACAAAGCAGGAGGGATTCCTGGAAGGCGTGGGGTTAATGACTTATTGAAAAGGGGAGAGAGGGGGCACAAAGGCACAGAGTTGGATGTTCATTTAATGAGGAGAATAATGGCACAGAAGGGCTTTAAAGATGGGATACATCCCACACAGGGGAGTTTAGAGCTGGAATGCACTTCCCTACTGAACAGGGAGAAAGTCTGTTAAGGAATAAGGGTAAAAATGTTGTGGCTCCAAAGTCCTCAGCACTTTTCTAACCTTAGGAGCACAAAGTGGATTCGTATTTTATGGACCAGAAGTGACAGCAAATTCATCAATTTATTTCTTTGCTTATTTTATGTGGTTTAGTCGTAGTTGCTTCCTGAACTCTAATAATATATTTTACAATTCAGTCCCAATAGTTTCATTTAATTCCATTTCTTCATGGATTGGAGGAGAAATAATGAGCATTTAACGAAATTAACTCCTAATGAAATTTTAAATAATTCATAATTTTAAATAATTTCATTTCCAACTTTTTCATTATTTTACAGATCACATGGATTAAAAGTTTCAGAAAAGTTGCTTAAAGTGTTATAAATCCCATACATGATCTTCACATGGTTGGGTTCACGGTGACCCGGGAATTTTTATTCCATTCAACAGCAAATATGGGGGGTTTGGACTCATTTTGTTATTCTTCTCCTCTAATCACATGCATTGAGCACTCCTGCCATGTGAATAAACAGGAGAGGAAGGACAGGTAGGGGAAGAATGTTATGATGTCAATAAATTTCTTTTCCTAAGTCAAAAGTAGAAGGAAGACATGGCAAACATATACATCTTGTACCTGTTTTATGATCTTTTGGGGTTCCTTGTGCCTTTTTTCCTGTCAAACTTCATCCCAGCCTATGTTCTCCATTTTATATTTATGCACTTGACTGTTCTTAACTAAATGTCATCAATTGTTCTGTAATAGTGAGTTTATTGCAGTTAAACTCAATTCTACACGTTCACTAACTCATGCTTTTTTTTGTGGACAAGCTGTAATTTTCCACATGTTTCTAAACTACAGATTGAGTGTTATGAAAAGGTAATGGGTTTTATTTCATTCTTTTGCTCAGATGAGTGTTGTCAGCCCATTCAGGCTGAGATCCACCTCATTGTTTGGCATTAATCCCACTCACATGGTTGGTAAATGATGCCGTAAATTACCTCCAGCTACCACTAACAATGGCTTTCCATTAGCATTCCATTCCAATTCCATTATTCCATTAATATTTAGATTTCTTTTGCAATGAATGCACATCCTGTGCTTATCATGCTGAAATAATACAGATTTCACACTTTCTGAGGAGGGATAAAGTGCATTTATTGCATCTGCTGGTTTGAGCAGTCTGGTTTCTTGCTACCAGTGATAAATGGTTTGATAATTGTAAAAAGATGATGACAGAGAACAAAGAGATGCTTTTCTGACACCTGAAGTAGAAACATCTCCATGATCTCTGTGCAGTTGAGCTCTGGGAACTCTGTAAATGCCCATTAACCACATACAGATGGGGAAACACCTTGGAAAAGTCACCTCTTCAGGGCTGCTCTCACTTGTCTCAGAAGGTCATCTCATTGTGGCAATAAATGTATTAATGATGAGGAGGTATTTTGGATTTAGGGGGGGTTGGATTTAGGGGTGTTTGGGGAGGGGAGGAGGGTTGGCTTGGTTGATTTTTTTCTTCTAAGCTCTCCTGCAATTTTCTCAGCAATTATCAAAACGAGCTATCAAACACAATTAACTCCTTGTTGTGCCACCCGATAAACCCAGACTTACCAGTACAGAAGATTGTTTGGGTTTAGCTGTGGCTGGAAAGGCACAGCCCAGTTTGAGAGACCCAACTCCCCATTTCTGAACTGGTTTTTACTGATCCAAAACTCTCAGGGGACAGAGACCTTTCCCATTCCCAGCTGGTGGGTTATGCCTGACATTCCTTTAGCTCAAGTTGAGAAGGTGGTAAAAGCAGAGCAAACCATTAAAATCAGGTTGAATTGGTTTTTCCCTCTGCCCAGGTGGGACACTCAGACTGTGTGGGAATACAAATAAACTATGAAGACATGCACGTCTCAAATGGAAAATTGGGCATTTTTCAGACAAAAATTATATTGTGTTCTGAAATGGAGTTTTAAGATTCCAATTTCTGGGCTCCGTTTCAAACCAAAAAAAGGGAGGGGATGGGATCCACAGTCAGTGGCAATAAGGGACATTTCCCTGTGTGATTTTGAACCCTTATTTTCTTACACTATTTTTCTCAGTTATTCCTTCCAGTCCTTGTTCTAAGCTGTGTAAATAATAAATTTCAGGCAGAAGAAATGAAAGAGAGACTTGAATCTTGTCTCTTAATGTGAAGGTGGAAATGTCCAGCCCCTATAAATACAGAAAGTGGTCCTGATCCCTTTACAAATCCTTTGGCAAAGATTTTTATCTAAGGAATAGAAACTTTCAACACTTGTACATTTTTGGAAGGACAAGGAAACATTTCCTGTCCCTGTTTATGACCAAGTGATGATGGTTTTAATCTTAACAATAACAAGTAGTTTTGACTGAGGAGAATTTATTTCCTGCCACTGTCTGCCATCAAATATTCTCTTTAGCAGAATTTAGCTCAAGGTACATGTTCAAATAGTTCTGAACTCATCACTTTAATCCCAAGTTGGCAAAGGACAGTTGGTGGCTCTTATGAATGAATTATAGACCTCAGAATCCTACTTGAATAAAATTTCCACTCACCTCTACTGCTTCCCAAAGTACAACTATAAATATTACTAAAGTATAACTATAGATAATAAACTTGGTCTGAGAAAGGCAACAGCAAGAGGAGCCTTAGCAGCAAATTTCTTTCTGCCATTAATTTGTTATTTATCCCAATATCCACTGGAAGCTAATTTTATTCTGCTTAATAACATTTTTAGTAGTTTTGAAGTGTTTTCTTGCTCAGAAAAACAGCTCCATTTTATTTTCTATTAGAAAATACCATTCTGCTGCATCATTACATTATAATGGAAAAGTAATTTGCTTCCTCGGTAAGTGGGGGCCTGTTTTCATTGACGGGAAAAGCAAAAAAAAAAGGGAATTAAAGCTCCAAGCAAGTACCAGAGCACCTGGCATCATGATTGGAAAGGGGGAGATAATATTTGTACCCTGACACTGTGTAAGGAAGGGGAAGGAAAAGCCAAGTTTTGAGTGATGTCTCTGAGACAGCAACCTGAAAACTGCTGCATAGAAGAGTAATTTGGGGGCATCAAAATTCTGCTGTTGCTGTTAAAAGTGTCATTTTGAGGTTTAATGGCACGATTTGGCACTTTCCTGCAGCACTGCTCTGGTATCAGTGATGGCATTATGTTGACATCATGTAAATCAGAGAGTGACACTTGCTGCCAACACATGATAATTAATGATGAGGGAACTTTATGGATTCTCCCTGTTCTGTCTCAAATATTGTCAGTTCTGACACCAGACAAGGCAATGTCTGCTCAGATTCTCTGAGGTGTGAATTTTTCAAGTAGCATTTAACTCTCTGTTCCATTTAGGTGATTGTGGTTGTAAGATCTCCAGGAGAAACGTTCTTTATTCAACATGGAATCCCAGACTGGGTTGGGTTGGAAAGGACCTTAAAGCCCATCCAGTTCCACCCCTGCCATGGGCAGGGACACCTCCCACTATCCCAGGTGGCTCCAACCTGGCCTTGGACACTTCCAGGGATCCAAGGGCAGCCACAGCTTCTCTGGGCACCCTGTGCCAGGGCCTCCCCACCCTCCCAGCCAGGAATTCCTTCCCAATATCCCATCTCTCCCTACTTTCTGTCACTTTGAAGCCGTTCCCTGTGTGCTGTCCCTCCAGGCCCTTGAATCAGTGTGACATCATTTCCAGAACAACATGGCACATGGTACAACTGCCATCCCATAATATTCTCTACTACAACATCCAGTAGGACCCGACCTACAGGCAGCAACATTCCCACTGGTGCAGGTACACACCCATAGTTTTTATTTAAAACCAAACCCTTTTCTCTTAACAAATGTAATTTTAGACATGAAATCCCCGTAGGTCAGAGCCAGAATTTAACTCTGGAACTGGGAATGTTCCTTAGATTAAAATACCAATGCAGGGAACAAACCCAGGGAATTGTTTGGAAATTCCAAGTTATTTAGCAATGCTGCAATTATTGTAGTAAACAAATAGAACCACATCACCTTGAGGGTTATGATTTTAAGGAAGAGGAAAGCATGGAAAACTTCTCATTTATGGGAGGAAAAAGCAATAGGCTTATTTAGTTTTCAGAGAGGTTGAGAAGGAAATAAGGTTTGAAGTATGAAATAACAAATTCTAAAGAAATCCCATTTTTTGCTACAGCTAAAAATGTAAAAAATGGGATAACTTTGAATGGCATGTAAAGGCAGCAGTAAACAAAGAAGTCTTTTAATATTCTTTTGAGAAAAGAAGTTTTCTCCAAAGTAAATCTAAACAATATCATTATAAACAAATAAAAATCCTTGTGCACTGAGCTAAAGTGTTGGAAAAAACAAATAAATACAAGAAACACTCCCATTTTCACTCTTAAATGATATTCTATATTAAAAAGGGGAAGCTGTTCTTTGTCAGAGAACAAACTATAGAACTGTTAACATTTATGCCTCTCAAATTTTTATGAGAATCAAGATTCCTCCATCCTGGAGTTGCTCATCTTCCTTCTCTTTCCAACTCCCATGTGTTGGCTGAGACAATAAAAGGTGTTCGGTGAGTCCTGGTCACTCCTAAAAATTGTGGTTTGGATTCGAAGATGCCTCCAAAATTCAATATAATCTGCTGTCCTTTAAAAACCCTGTCCCAGCTCCACACACACAAAGCCAAGAGGAATTTGGATAAGCCCTGACCCAGGTGGTCCTTGCAGAGTTAGTTCAGAGCCACAGGGATATAACCCAGCTTTACATTTATAATTTAATGTCTGTAAAGAATTTCGTCCCCCACATTTGAAATTTGCATGGGTAAAACCAGGTCCACTGAACTCCTTCCTAAGTATTAGTAGGAAATGTCTTTTTATGGGATTATTTAAAGCCCGGTCTGGCCACTGTGGAGTGAAATAATGTCTTTTCTGCAGAGCTGCAAAATCACCTCTCCGTGTGCACAGCGTTCCCTGTCAGTGTTTGCAGATTTCCCTGTATTCCAAAGGTGGGAGGTGCCTTCATTTCCCTTTTCTGTCAGTGAAGCCAAATGTGGTTCAGCATCTCTTGGAATCAAGGACCTGGATGTCAGGGAACATCAGGAACCTTCAGCCCAAGCACCAATCCATGACTCCACACTTTTCTGCCTCACTTTTCCCTGGTGGTGGTTGTTAAACGTGGACAGGTTTCTGTAAATTCAAATTCAAAGCCTCCTTCTGATCTCCCTTGGTTACAAAATGTTGCAATATCTTTATTTTTATTTTTTTTCCTTCCCTTTCTTTAGGATTAACTCCAAATATATTTCCATTCTCCAAGAACTCTATATGTTTATGGATTATATATATAATAA
>WEIV01018938.1:18444-32411 GCA_013390005.1 Calyptomena viridis | reverse complement strand
TTTTGATGACACAAATGGAGAGAAATCTTTAAAAATTCCCCTCCCTTGCATGAAAAATTTTGTGGGATTCTAAGTTTCCTTATCCATTCATTGATGAAGAGACCACTGCTTATCTCTATGCACCTATAAATCAAGAGATAATAGATATTAACTATGATTAAATATATATGTAATATATATTACATTATATATATTTGAAATATATTAGATATATAATATAGAGAGATATATAGATACAATATAAATATCTATAATATAGATAGAATATAGATAATATGTAGATCAATAATATCAGAAAAACAATATAAAGGACTAATTTTTATCTTAGAAAATGTTCAGTCTCAAAACTTCCTTGTTTTCCGTTGTGCTAAAAGGCCATTTTAATAAGGAAAATATATTATTTACAGGGTGAGAGGTACAGTCTTTCATTACACTCTAATTATTTTTTTCTCTTATACTCTCCCAAATCTTAATGAATATAAACCCTTAAAATACCAATTTCCTTTGATTTTTCTTTTATTCTTAAAGCGACTTCAAAGAACTAAAATTGCATGGAGCAAACCCTATGTAAAGACAGCAAAATGAATTAAATGTAATAAATTCTCAAATGATTTGGAGTGGGAAAATACTGAGATTTTATTAAATGATTCAGAGAGGGATTGGTAGGGCTGGTACTTACAGGTCATCCTGAAATGTCTGTGACAAAAGGTCAGAATTAATGGTAAATTCTTAAATCTCAGCGCAGGTCTTTCCTTGCAGCCTAATTTCTCACTTGAAATGACTCTTTTAAAGCTCAACATTTTATGGCATTATTTTCTCTCCCTCATGTTGATGAGGAAGACAAATATATTCCATTTCTGAACAAATACCAAGACATTTTAGTCAACTTCCTACGAATCTGAATCGAAAAAAAAAACCAAACCAACTTCTAAAGGTCTATAAAAAAATCTGCTGCATTTGGCTGGAAAGAAAAGGATCAAAGACCAACATTATTGCTTTGGGGATATATATTTAATGCTTTAACAGATGTCATCAATCTGTTGCCTTTTAATGAGTTTCTCTCTGTGCTCCCCTGAATTAATTATCTCTTGTCACCAGTTTGATTCTTCTGTGCTGGATTTTCAGACAGAAAAAAAACCATTTTTGCTTCCATGCATAATTATAAATGGAGAGAGAACAATAACCCCAGGTTTTGAAGAGCACACTGGTGCTAAACAGCCTTGAACTCAAACCCATCCCTTTTTTTATGGAACAGGAACATTTCATTTTGAAGGACTCAGTTCCTAGAAATTCTGTGCAAAGTGTTCATCCAGCACAACAACTGATGGCAGTTTGCACAGATAACACACCACCTCTGTTCCTCTCCTCACTCACGGTTATTATCTAAAAGGAAAAGGTAATTTATGTTGAAATTAAATATTTCACCCTTCTTTAGGGGGAAAAAAATAAAAATGTTACAAGGAGGATGCACTGGAAATTATTTAATGGGTTTTGGCTCTGGGAGCTGTAAGAACCAAAGGATCTCTCCCAAAGTTTGATGTTGCTTTCAGATCTGATTCTTCAATGTGGCTGCTCAGCTTATGGTTTGAAAGTTGAAAAATATATGTATAAATGCTGAGGTTGTATTATCAAGTAGAATATAAGATTTTGTTTGCATTGCCCAATTCAGCCACTCTTTCATAACTGAATAATCAAAGAATCTGGAACCATTTAGGTTGGAAAAGACCTTTATGCTCCAACCCTTTGGTTCTGAATAAAGCTCAGACATGAGAAAAAAATGCTGGTTTTCCACCTGAGAAAGTGTCCGATATGCAAAAGATAAAAGATGCCAAGCAAAATCCATTTGCAAATGGTGCTGAGCAGTTTATATTCAGCTGCACTCCCACTGCCCAGAGTGGGGGTGGTCACTGGCTGCACAGGACATCCCTCACTTCGAGGGTGGAACAGATCTCCTTGGGATACTCAACGTTTGAAGACAATGGAGCATTAAAACATCCTTATTTTCTGTGTTCTTAAGGCTCATTCCTGCCGAGTTTGTCTTGCCCTTGGAGCATTCCAGTGTTTGCTCTGTGCACTTGAGTGAAAATCATGGAATTATAGAATCTCCTGAGTGGGAAGGGACCCACAGGGATCAGCCTGTCCAGCTCGGGACCCCAGTGAGGTCTGGCCTGTCTCCTCTTCTTCTGCTGAACACACCAAGTGACTAAATCACATTTCAAAAATGTGACGTTTGGGGTTTTTTCCTGAACTGGGATAAATATTAAAATGGATCCATGTGAAAGGGTAGAGGTAAAAGTTTGGACTTCAGGTGTATAAGAAGTAGTTTGGGCAGCAGGTATCCAGCATAAACCCAGAGATGAGACGGAGAAGGGAATAAATGACATTTAGATGAACAAACTCCTACTAACAGGAGAACAACGGAGAAAATATTGGAGAACTGAACTCTCCCTCAGGCCCCTGATAGGCAGGTGGTGGAAGGGACCTCTCAGCATCTTCACAGAATCACAGAATCATGGAATTGTTGGGTTGGAAGGGACCTTAAATCCCATCCAGTACCACCCCTGCCATGGGCAGGGACACCTTCCACTATCCCAGGGTGCTCCAAGCCCCATCTTGGAGGATTTCAGATGCATCTTTGCAGCTGGTAAGAAGAGGAAAACCAAGAGTATTATAGAAAAGAGTGAATTTGCCATGAGATGTTGGATGGGATCGTGTAAAAAATTTTATTGGATGTTTTAAGGGATGATGGAAATGCAGAAAAAACTATTTTGAGGTGTTTTATGCAACAGCAAAAGGAAGGGAAAGAAGGGATCAAAGTTGGTGCAGGAGAAATGAACATGAGGAAATGGAAAGGAGCTGAAGGACTGGCTGAAAAATTACTTCTCTATATATTTAAGAACATTTGTACAATTTGCCCTGGATTGCCATAAAACTGATTTCAGATCAGATCCTACAGCTAATCTTGATGTTTATCTTACAGAATGAGGGAATAACAATCCATTGGGAAACTCTTTAGACATTTCCTCACCCAAACACATTTTTTAGAGGAATTTCTCCAGGAACTGAACCTTCTGATCAACTGCCCTTCCCAGTTTAAGAGCAGGTTTCATGGAGAGCAGCAAGGCACAAACGTGTGGCCAGTGCAGCTCTTGGCAGGAGTTTGGGACAGGATTTACCTGGAGGAGGATTTTCCATAGGTGTGGAAAAGCACCAAAACACTCTCCTGCAGTGCTGCCCTGCTCTCCTGGGGGTTTGGTTGTCTGGGGAAGGGCCAGTGCAGCTTGCAAGTAAGAACAAGAGAAGCCCCATTGGGGACTTGCCCCATTTCCAAGGCCAGATTCCAGCCCTGTGTCTGAGCTGGCCTGACTCCTGGGATCACTGGGATGCTCTCATGGGCCTGGCAAAAAAAAAAAAGAGACCATTTAATTCAAAAGTTTCTGTCTTAAAACATCTGCCTGCTGATCTAATAGATCTCATTCAAAATCTTTGTGTCAGTGGAGAAGGGCTGCAGGACAAAAAGGAGCTTTGTTGCCCCCAAAATCTCTTGCCTTCTCCACATTTTGCTCCTTTTCCTGCATGTATGACCTGAAATAAATTAATAAAAAAATCCATTAAAATTGGGGGGACAATTAAGAGATCCCTTCATCTGAAGGGCTGTTCTTGTTGCAGCTTCAGCTTCATTCAGCTGTTGGATATAACTGGCCACTATATAATGATACATTTCAGAAAGTGGACTAAATATCTGCTGTGCTTGGTATAATAATACAATCCACTAATGTCCAGCTGTACAAATTTAATTTAGTGTAATGTGAGGGTTTTGTTACTTGAAATCCCATGGACATTATCTTCACCTGAGAGGGATCAATCTCAGTTAAGCACTTAGCACTTAAGATAAAATGAGAACAGGATTAATGGGTTTATACTGAGTTATTTAAGAGCCATTGGCAAAAAAATGACCCTCAGTTTATATGTATAATATGACATTTCTCCTTTGCACCTGTTCTTCCTCAATACCTTTCAAATAATAGCAATAAACATAAAGCTGCCAGGAGGGAGCAGAGATTTTGAGCTGCCCAGGCCCTGCAGAATTGAGCTGTAGGTTTAGCTCCTTCCTTGGCTCTTTTGCCCTGTGTGTCAACGAATTCCCCTTTAGAAGCAGTTTGGAAATACATCCTTTGTGTCTTCTAAGACACAATCTGGCAAAATGACACCAGTTAAGAAGCTGGGGAAAGAAGGGAAGAGAGGTACAATCTAGATATCCATAGCAGACAAATGCTGGATTAGAAGCTGGTGGCACTTGTGATCCTCACCGGTTTTGGCATCTCCACGTGGCTAATGGGGTTATTATTCAATAATCCCATTTATTGTCTTTTTTTTCCTTTTCTTTCCATCTATTTGGGAAGAATATCTAGATATTTTGATGGTCAAATCTGCTATATTTCAAAGGATGTCCTTGCTCTCAGGTTTTATTCCTATTCTTTTAATTTCTAAGCTGCTGATTCAAAACCTCTCTGTTGGTGATTTCTGTAAAATCATGGAATATCCCAAGCCTGAGGGGACTCATAAGGATCAAGTCCAACCCCTGGCCCTGCACAGGGTGACTTTTAAGGTTCCTTCCAATCAAACCAGTCTGTGATTCTCTGATATTCACTGTTTCTTACAACTAATAAAAGGATAAAAAGTTAGAAATTTCTGTACTTGTATAAATCTACTTTTTTGATTGACTTGATCGAATTATTCCATTTTTTCCCTGCAGACAACTAGCTCACAATATTATGATTTTTTTTTTCATATGACTGTGGAAAAGGAAAAAAACAAGGTGCATAAAACAAAACTTGACAGAGCTATGAGTAGATATTCCTTCCTACACCTCAGCTGCAAAAATTCCAGCTGAGCGGGATTATGAAGATAAATTGGTCAAACACAGGAATTCACAACTGATTATCAACAAAAAATGGGAATGGAAAAAAACAAATAACCTGCCAATCCCTGCCTTTCACACAGAGGTTGAAGGAGCTCCCTCAGGCAATTGAGCCTTTGTTGTGGAGTTGGTTTTTCCAGCTGGGAGCCAAGGGATCCCTCTCTGCACAGGGATCCAGTCCCACACTACACAGGGAGGAAGAGCACAGATGGTGGACAAGGCCAGACTGGACAGGGCTTGAAGCAATGTGGGATAGTGGGAAGTGCCATCCCATGGCAATGGATGGAACGGGATGGGCTTTGAGGTCTCTTCCCAAACCAGCCTGAGATGCCTTTTCTCAGCCTGATGGACCAGAGCTGATACAATGGAGATACACTAAGGTTGGAAATACTGGATATTTCACCTTAAATTCTGCTTTTCAATTTACATTGGAAAGAAACTTGATGTGTCTATTTATCAGGTTCTGTGCAGGAATGTCCTGGGATTCCATTAATGCCTGCAAAGCCTTCAGAAATGTTTCTTGCAGAATGTTGACAATCAAACAAGATACATGACCAGGCTCTCAGGATATGTGAGGGTGAAACATCACTGAGGGTAGTAACCAGTTTTTTGATCAACGATGGATTAAAAGTAGGAAAGGATATATTTTCCCATAGCCTTAAGTACCCCTTAAACCACTCAGAAACTTTCAGTTTCCTGTCTTTTCCATTACAAGTTTTTTTCTGTGTTGCTTTTATTCACCTCCTCCCTCATTCTCTGGGTTGGTTTCTCCTCCCTCTCCGTTTTACTTGAACATTCCTGCTCCATATCCCACAAAATTCAGGAGCAGACTCCCTGCCCTCCACACAAACATTCTGAGCTCTTCTGCTCTCCTTTGAGCCTGTTCTCTCTTTCTGCATGGAATCAGAGAATTCCAGACTGGTTTGGGTTGGAAAGGACCTTAAGGGTCATCTCATTCCATAATTTGCTGTGATGGAAAATGGATGGCACAGGAGATCCCAACAAAAGAACTGGACTTTTGCCACTGGCAAATTCAGTTCTGCTCTGGCTAAAAAAGTCATCATTAATAATCATTATTCATCATTAATCATCATTTTTCCTTCCCTTTCTCCTTCTCTTCCCAAACCTTCCCTGTTTCACAAACCTCATTTAATTTCAGATTTTGACTATATAACAAAGCTGGGATGTTACTCCTCAAATGCCCCTTTAACATAAAAAACCCTGGAATTTTTCCCTCTCATTTTCTGACCATCTTTTTGTTTCTTCTCTTTCTGTTTCTCTGGGTTGTTTTTTTCTTTGTAATTCACGGAAATTACATTAAAACCTTAAACATTTAATTGCATTAAAACAGTAATTCACAGAAATTACATTAAAATGTCAAAGAGAGGTTTTTATTAACTCCAGCACAGCTGGTGTGGTGTGTTAATGCTGCTGGATTTCTGAACTACACTAAGAATCATTTCTTGAACATGAAGAAAGTGAGATTATGATGCACATGAGTGTGAAATATCCCAACTCCCAAAGGAGTTTTGTTGGTCACAGCCAGGATGGAAAGTACACGAGAAAAAAAAAGGAATTATTTATGTCTCATTTTGGTTTCTATTTTTTTGTTTGGTTGGTTTTTTGGTGGAGTTTTTTTGTGGTTTGTTTTTTGTTTTGTTTTTGTTTGTTTGTTTGCTTGGGGGTTTTTCTGGGGTGTTTTTTAAGAAAAGAAAGAAGGCAGAAGCATCTAAAAAAATTCAAGCAGACACCAAGATTTTGGTTCCTAGTGAGTGCATTCACTCTGTGGGATCTCGTTCTGGGGGAGATTTTGGGAAGAAGAAAACCAAGCTCATTAAAAGTGATTCTACTAATGTATCCCTTTATGGATGGCTGTGTAATTCCACTTTTGCTTTGAGATGTCTGGGAGTAAATGCTCCATTTAACAACCTATTTTTAATGTAAAGAAAGGGAAGGGCTCAGTACCCAGCAATCATCACTTTTTTGGTATCATCTTATATTTCTGTTTGCAAAATATGCTGAATCTGAACAAATAAAAAGATGATACTTAAGTAAAGCTTTGCTCCATTTAAGCCGAGCTTACAAGCTCTAACATAGTTTGAATTTTTTTATGCTGCAGTTTATTGCAGTGATGCCATTTGGGCTGTTAAAGTAATTTCAACATTTTCATTACCAAGACTATTGTCTGAAATTGCCAAGTCAACCAAAAAAACCCTTCACAAAAATACCCACAGCTTTGGGCAGAAACTGCTTATCCCATTTCCCCCAGTGCAATACTGTTATTTGCTAAAATGGAATCAACATCTAAGTATTCAGAAGATATAAACCCCCCCAAAATTAGTAATTTCTGAATTTTATTCCTCTGTTACTGGATCTTATATGATGCTTTTTGTTTCTGTAGTGCAAATATCCATGAAATGGGTGAAGGCCATTAAAGGAGTGCATGCAAACCATGGTTATTTTATTAATCCAGGTTCTTTTACATTAATCATTTACAGAGTATCATTTACATTAATGATATTACAGAATATCATTTACATTAATGTTTTTGACAGATCCCAACTGTGGCTGTGCAATATTATCACACCAAAGTGGGAGGCAGAACTTTGGTACAGGTCATTGCAGGGTCTTTGATATTTGGGTCACATTCCTTGCCTTTGAGGCCTTTAATAGGAAATAAAGGATATATAAATCTAACATCTGCCTTTTCATATCCCTTATGTGGGGGGGGGGGGGATGTGGTCACATCAGCAGCTTTGGCCACATTCACAAAGTAACTTAAATATTTAATCCTGAACAATCCTTAAATTCTGCTTTCTGTGCATGTCCAAAGATGCTTTTTAGCATCTTCCAATAGTTTAAGATCTATATTAAACTTAATTAAAGGCTGACTCAGTGGTCTTGGTCCCTGGAAGAGGAAAGGGAGTGTTGTGGAAAACTCTCATGGAATGGGAGAAAGAGCTCCTTGAGGGCTGGGCTCTTTGGTTCTGCTTTTCAGTTGGAAATGTGAATTTCTTGGGCCTGCCTGGGCTTTATGAGCTTTTCCTAAAGCAATTGAAGGCAAATGAAATGAAGTAACAACCTTAATATGAGGGCAAACAAGTTCTTTGGGTTATGGAGAACATACTTTTTACCTTGAGCTTCCACAATATATTATGAACTGTATGACTGTGACTTGTCAGACTGTTGGTTTTTCACAGATTTCATCCAAAATTTGAAGAAAATCAGAGAAATGGGAATTGGAACATTCTTTACCTTTTATAAGTATATGATGAAGGAGTTTGCCCTTTTTAAAAATAGTTTGGTTAGAATAGTAAAGATGAATTAAAGTAAGAAGCCCATAAGATTCCAGCTGACTCACAGACAGTGCTTTCCTTGGATAAAATTAACATTCCGTGTCTGTATCACATAGTTTTAATTTCGTTTTTTACTGTGTTTTCATTTCTTTCAATGACCTGCTCTGCAGTATCTAATTTAAGGGATTTGTAATAAAAAATACCACTTAATTCATTGCAATGTCCAGATGCATCTGTTTGTATTAACTGTACTCTGGAAGACATAAGGAATATGAGGAATATAATCCATCTTTATTACAAACACCTACAGCAAGTGACTGGAAGGATGCCAATGTCTGGCTCTGCAAACTGTAGTGGTGCTTAAAATGCATTTAGTGGTCTTTTAGTCCCAGCTGATAAAGATTGGAACAAAATTCAGGGAGGGTATTTTAGTCTTGGGATGAATCTTTGGATGAATCTTTGAATTTCTACAATAAAGAGAAAGAATTCTTTTAAACTGGGATAACAACAGATTGTAAAATTCCAACTCTTTGTCTAAATGTTGACCTTAGTGGGGATCCAAGAGGAAAAGGTGCAGATTATCTTCAATTCTGGTTCTAATCCAAGTCCAAATAGCTTGAAACACACAGCCTTAGAACCCGTGATCCCATCCCTCAATTCCAATCCCACATTTCCATGAAAGAGGAACTTCAAAAGGAGTTGTGGACAAAGGTCCTGGTCCCCATCATATTCAGTTGTTTCTTTGCTGGATCTTCATAGGTTTGGAGGCAGATATTCCAGATCCAAGTTTAGAATAATTGTTTTTCTAGGATGCACATTCAATCTGAGCAGAAGTCAGGCCATTTCTACTGCATTGAGGAAAACAGAATTCCTTGACACAGCGTTTTATTGTGTGTATTTTTCTCTGTGTTTATGGCAGAGGAATATGTTCAATCCAATTATCACTGGAAAAGAAGACTAAACTATTAAAAATAAAAAATTACGGGGAAAAAAAATCTTTATTTTGCTTTCCCTGCCAGAGAATAAAAAGTCTTTTGTTTTCTTTTGAGGTAACTTCTGTCCTTTTTACTGCACATATCTGAAAAATTTAATTACATAAACATTAAATATCCTGCAGAAAAGAAAGGCTGGTGCTGTGAGTTCAGTCCTGAGTTACAAGATCAATGTTCAAGGTACATGCTTTCAACTTGGCTTAAATAGAGCAAAACCTTTCTTAACAACATTTACGAACAAAATATCAAATAATGTAGAAACAAAAATGATGATTGTTGGTACAGGCACCTGCACCTTCATTAGTCCATTTTTAAATAAATACTTTCAAACACATTTGTTTAAGTTCATTATCCTCATTTCCTCTTACTACATTCTAAATAATTTAAACTCTCTGGCAAATTATGTAACCAGAACTTTAAGTTCCCTTCACTGAACTTAAATGAAAATCAAGGAATAATCTTAAGCTTAAGAGACAGGAACACTGGGGCTTTGAGATTAAAGATGTAACAAGACAGCAAAACTTTCATGAAAAGAATCAGAGATGAGACATTAATTCACCATCAGTGGATTTGAAGATCTTGGGGAAAGTCTTGTGAGATCCAGACTCGTTTGGTTTTTATTCCCCGTGACATAACAAAACTACCCATGATTTCATTTCCTTCAGCTGCCCAGGAGTGTGGGTTGTGCTGCTGTCACTTTGGCTTTGGTGGGGAGACAACACTTGCACATCTCTCTTGTGTAACACCCAGGAACTCCCCTCGTTCACAGGCTTTCTTCCCTCTCTGCTGTTTCAAACATGACTTACATTTCTGGGCTTGCACAACACTTTTAACTGGACCTGCTTGGTGCCAACAAAGCCCTGGCCTGGTGGTGCTGGAACATCCCCACCCCTGGAACACCCCCAGCATTCCCACCTGGCTGTGCAGGGAATTATTCAGGAACTCTGGCACAAAATGACCCCAGGAAAAGAAATTAGTATTCCCCAAGATTTCTTGTGGCTGAGTGCCCTCAACCAGCTCAAGGAGGAGGCAAAAAAGACAAAAAAAGCCACACAACCACTGGCAGTGGAGCTTCTCCTTCAGAACCCAATCCCAAAAGCAGTTGGGCTCCACTTTGGCCGGTGTTGGATCCTTGTGGGAGCTGATGGATCATGGGGCAGCTCCAGGCCACTCTCACTGACCCTGAGCCCAATCCCACCAATCCTTTAAATTCTGCTGCATTCTGACATCTGATGCTTTATTTTTTTCTGACAGCTTTGCTGTGTGAGGGTGAGGAGGAAGTTTGAAGCGAGGGCAAAAGCTGCTGTGATCAGTGTCACCAAAGAACTCAAAGCTGTAACATGACCTTAAAGTAAAATTTTCACAGCAGTGAAGCACAATTCCAATTTTAGTGAATTTTTCCTACATGTTGACCTAAGGAACCTTTTCCATGTTACTGTAGTCCATTTAAATTCTCAAGGATGGTGTTGTATCAGTAAGTGATCATGGAATTCCAGTGGAATTCCAGCCTCTTACATAAATGTCCACACAAGTCAAGAAGAGAGGTCATTCCTGAGCAGAGGAAAACTTGCTAGGGACACAGAACAAAACTCATGGTTTTTTAATTTTTATTTTGTGTGTATTTTTAGTTCTTAATGTGGCTAAGAATTACATCAAGCCACGAAAACTGAAATAAGTAGAATTAATATCAGTAGGAACAAGGATGTCAATCACGTGTTTAAGAGTCAAACATCAACAATTTCATATTTCAGCACCTCATTAATGTAGATTATGGAAGAAATACAGCAATTCTTGCAAACATTTCCATGTATTGTCACACAATTGTTGTAACGTAATTTGAAATTTGGCATTATAGTAGATGAAGTGTATCAGTGAATCAAAGAGGCTCTGAAATCATCTTAGATCAACACAAAAGGATGACTGACATGCTAATGCCTCTGCATCTCAATTAGGAAAACATCCTGATAAGAAAAATGGTGCCTAGTATTTAATTGAGGTAATTCAACCACATTTCATGCCCCTTATGTTTTTATTTTAAACATTTTTCTGGTTTTGCCCCTTTGGGGATGGGAAAAAAATTTCATTTCTAGTTTAATTTGCTTTTAACACCATAATATTCAATATTGACAATAGCTGTAAGCCTTAGAGCCATTATGGTACATTCCCCATTGTGGGGGAGGTGATAGCATTAAACAGAGCACTTTCAAAACTTCTGATGGCACTAAAAAGCTGATGCAGATTTAGTAGGAAAAGTCTCCCAGGTATTAGACTCTGCTGTGATCCAACTTTGCCTTTAATTAATAAATCAATCATTCTATTTAATAAAAATACTTATTTAATCTTGAAGAAAAATATAAACAGTCACCAAGGGCATTTATAACATTTCTGTGTCATAGAACCTTCAGCCTTTTAAGAATAAAATCGATTTTTATTAGTTTCTTTCTTTTGATGTCTCCCTGCAGAAAAAAAAAAAAAGCTCAGGAAACCTTTTTGTCGAGCCCTGAATTCAGCCTGGTGGCAATTTTTGTACATCCCAGATCAAACACGAGCAGAAACCCCACTAAGAGGTCATAAAAAAGCACAGATCCTGCTCATGGGAGCACTGAAATCCTTTGGGAGAGGCACAGAGCCCTGGGCTGAGCTCAGCCAGGAAAAGCAAACTGCAATCACTGAGGAAAAGCTCTTGGGGCATTTACCTTCTCCATGGGCTCCTGCCCTGCTGGCAAAGACCTCCTTGGGAGCATTCCTCTGAAAACATGGATTAGGAGACACAGGGACTCAAAGTCAGCTCTAACTGAGACTGGTATGGACTCACAGTCGACTCTGTTATCTCTATTTGCTTTGGTTCCCAGGCTTTAAATCAATGTGTATCAAACTGATGCTCATGAAGTTCTGGTATGAAATTGATATTATTTGCTGTTGACAAATAAAGTGTATTTTCACATGGTTCCCACTGACAAACACTGGTTTCTTTATTTCCTCATCCATCTGTTTATTTATTTCTTGATTTTTTCCCAGGGTGGGTTTTTCCAGCTTGATGAGAGTTTCTGTGTGTGACAGGCTGGAAACACTGTTCCTGCTTTCCTTTCATTCCTTAAATGCCATCCCTACAGATCCCTGTCACCTTTGCTAACACAGGATGGGAGAGCTGAAAAGAATTCCATGTCAAATTCATGATTCATTGTTTGTTTTAGCATTGTTCACACTTACATAACCCTGTGTCATACAGAGTATTTTCTGTCACTGCTCACTAATATCTGAGAGTATCAAAGAAAGGATGTGCCTGAATCCAGAGATTTTTATTGTATTTTTAAGTCTACAAATGGTGACTAAGAAAGACAAAGTGGTAAGTTAGAATTCCTCTCTGTGAAATCCATTTCTCCTATAGAAAATGTTTTGTTGCTATTTTTTTTTAAGAAAGAAAACAAAATACCCAGGTTTTTTGAGGTCCCTTTTAGGAGCCATTTTGGGTTTAATTCCCAATTCCTATTTTGCATTTAATAACAACATTTTTATTACAACATAATAGTACTGGCATTTCTATTGTTGGATTTGTGTGTGTGCATCTCATTCTGCTGTAAATAGTAACTTACTGTAAAGTTTTTAGGCAGAAGAAACTAGCATATTTAGTCTGAATTTGTTTCTAAATATAATTTAATCATTGAGGATTTGCCTTAATTTGGAAAAGGAAAGTGGCTGTAGCATTATGTAATGACATTTAAACAATAATCTCTGATATCACACTTAATTCATAAATTAATCCAAAAACTCAAAAATACTGTCTGAATTTGGGTTCTAGGCCTTTTCAGCTATACTTGAATGACACTATAACTGCAGAAGACTGAAAAGACAAGGTTTAGATGACTAAAACATTTGCTACTGATGTTGTTCAGGTGCTGAATCCAGATACTTTTGTTGCTTATTTGTTGGAGTCCAGGATATCGAATCTACACCTCAGATCGCCCTGGAGGGTGCAATTTTTGCCTCTCTTCACAATGTTTTTGTGTGTGGGGGGGGAATACATAAAATCCTGAATTCCTTTTTGAAATTTTTGACCATTTCCATTAATAACCTGGGGCAAAGGCTATGCTGATGTTTCCACAGGAGAAGGACCGAAGTGGGTTTCAGGGAGATTCGTGAAGCCCTACCGTGCCCAGAAGCAAGTGGACACTGATCCCAGAGGCAAAGAAGAGAACACGCAGAAGTGAACCAGTGTCGAGATTGTTTGTTCTATGTGCAGAGACTTTGGGACTTGGGTTTTCTCTGTATTTTTTTCTGTGTGGGAATGTAATGCAGTGTTGTACTTTTACAGATTTATATGGGAAATAAGGTCGTTGAATATGAAGTCTAATCAGGTATTATATCTGTGCCTTATAATCCTATCAATTGCCTTAAGCAATGTGGCGATTCTGCCCATAAAGCAACCTAGAGAGAACATATGGGAGACTTTAGCTAATGCGTCAGGCTTGGATACCATCTGTCTGACTCATTCAAAACCAAAGAAACCTTTTTCAACATGTTTAGTAGGTTTGCCAGTAGACAATTGGCCAATTCCAATCAGCATTCTTCAAAAATATATGCAGCTCCATTTGAATCCAGTAGATGGATGGGAATATTGGACTAAATTTCTTCCTGAGGCTCCTTATGAACCTCAAGAATTGGAAATTTTCGGCTCATTGAGAATGGATTTTTGCATAAAATTTGTTCTTTCGAGGTTGAGACAACAAGAGAGAATATTAGTAGATGTCTCTCCAAATC
>WEIV01018938.1:0-17954 GCA_013390005.1 Calyptomena viridis | reverse complement strand
TTAATTGGTCATTAGTGTCCTTAAAAACCCGGATACAGCCGCCGTTTGAGGCATTCCACACCCTACTCCCTTCTCTCTTTGTGCTTCCTCGCTTTGCAGCAAATGCTTTTCGCAGCACATGTTAAACCCAGGTTAGGGTGACATGCTGAAGTTGTGATAAAGCTCAATAAACAGCAAGAAAAACCGAGTAGCTGCGAGTTTTATTCCTTTATCTGGTGCCGGACTGAGATAATAAGAAGAGGTACTCTAGCAAACAACCAAAGAGTATCTCGAGACTTATTCATTAATCATGATTAATTAAAAAAAAGAAAAGTAGGAAGCACGAGTGTCCAGATGTTTCTAAGCTCTCCAAGGTATTTTTAAATCCAATTTTATCTGCATGGTGAGCACAGTTGGGATGCAAAGATGTGCTGCTGTTGTGGTGGCCCAGCTGCAATAAAGGGGAGCAGGTCACCTGTCCATGGGAGTTCAGATCAGTGGAGCCACGTCATTGCTTGGTCACTTCAGGGAAGCAAAGAGAGAATTCACTGCTGGCACCTGAGCTGTGATTAATTACTGAGGAATTTCAGGCCTGATAAATCCCTGCCCTCGTTAATGGATCAGAATATTATAATGAATTTAATACTGTAACAAAGCTTCTCTAAAGCTCCGGGGAAAAAGCTCAGTGCTCCCAAGCTTCCCAAGCTTCTGGATGCAACCACAGAATCATGGAATGTGTGGAGTTGGACGGGAAAACTGGGAAGCAAAAATACCCTTTACAGAGGTTCTGACCATTGCTCTCAGTAAGGAATGTGGGACAACAGGATAGACATTCCCTGGAGAAGGGTTGGGCAAACTCTTTTTTTGTCTTCTTTCTTTAATTAGGCAGACTGTTAATTAGAAGCAGACCTGGAGAGGAGTTACACCCTGGCTGGGGATGGATTGCATCAGTTAGAATGAAAACTAAGCTATTTGTTTTCAACTGTCATGTCTTAAAATTATTTGTAACAATCACAAATGTCCCACTGATGTCATGTACTGACATGTGTGTCATCCAACAGTTATTAATAAAATTCACATTTCAATCAGTGCAGAAAGGCTCTGAGAGAGTTTGGCACAAAGAAGGACAAAATTCAAAAAGGCTTTAAAACCAAAAATTCAGTGGAGGCTCAGCCCCCTAGTCTGAAGGCATCCAAACTCCCATGAGTTCAGGGGAGGTTTTCAGAAAGGCAGGAATATTGGACCAGGCAACATGGATGTGGAAGAAATCAGGTGTGTTTTACCACTGAGCTGTTTCATAGAACCACAGAGTGATTTGAGTTGGAAGGCACCTTAAAGATTATCTAGTTCCAACCTCCCTGAGTGGTTGCTCCACTGTTTGTTGTTCTCCAGCAAAGGTTTTTATGTGTTGGGATTTTTCGAAGTGAATCTTGGAATTTTCCTTCCTTGCAACAAAAAGCTCTAGAGGCTCAAAACCACAAAAATGTGCAAGTGGTTCAGTTGGGTTGGATTTGAGGTGGGAATAGTGTGAGATCCCAGGTGCTTGAGCTCACAAATCATAAAGATCATGTGCAGCATAAAAAGGAACTTTCAGACTGTCACTGTCACAAAGTGGCATCTATTTTCCACAAAGAATAAAAAATCTACAAATATTCTTTGTAGCTCATTATTTTTCTTTTCTTTTGTGAAGACGGTGGGAGAGAGAGAGATTATATCATGTTCTTATAATGCTCTAAGTTTCTCCCTTTAATGCTCTTTCATCTTAATTGTTACTGGACAGGAGACTCTTAGTGCTGATGATCAACTTCATTAAAATTGTCTTTTAGAACAGACATGAGGCTTTTGTCAGGAATTGTGCTTTGCTTCTTCAACTTATAAATATGTCTACATTCGTAGCCATGCCAGACAATCATTATATATACTTTGTTCATATGCTTTTGAGGTCTAAGAAAAGATTTCTGGCAACTTCCCTGAGCTCTTTCAAGTTTTACAGTGATGGAAAATGTGGATGCTGACAGGAAGGATTTTTTTTTTTTTTGTAACTCTCCATTGAATTACTATAATTTCTTCAGTGCAAATGATGGGTTTGTTCCTCTGATGAGAAGTGTTTGAAATGCTTGAACAGGGGAGTGAAAAGCCGGATTTTATATATATATGGATACAAAGAAAGGGTAAAGCCAGGATACTGCTCTCCTACTACTCAAATACATTTTTTTTTTATATTTTTGCCATTTACAAGGAACAGGAGAATCACAATTCCAAGCTACTACTATTCAAAAGTCAAGGGTATAAAAATCTGTTCCATTTGAAATAATTTTGTCATTTCATTCTTGATTTAGAAAATCCACTGTCCAGAAATGGCACTTTTTTGTGACCATAGGCAAAGATCACAGTTGGAGTAGATAAGAGATAAATGAGACTTGAAATACTTTGACAGCACATTATCAGGATTTTTCTGTCATTCAACCAAGGGCAAATAACCATTAAAGCAAATTTTGTCCTTTTGACCAAAAAATATTAAGACAAAACATGTTATTCATGAAGATAAAGAATTTGTGCTTATGAAATCACAGAGTTTATTTCTGCCATTTGACCTGAATAATTTTCACCACAATTACAATGGTCAAGTCTAATTAAGTTTAATTCATCAGACCAGTGAGAATAGAGTCCACAATTAGTAGGTAACTTATTTCCTTGCTAATGAACATCTCAAATAAGTGTGGGATGGTTGTTTTTTTTTTCTTAATGTCTTATCTGTATCTTTCTCATTCTAGATCACTTTTTGTTCTGGCTGTGTGCACATAGGAAAATGAATTCTCCTTCCTCCAGCAAATGGAGCTGAGGACTCTTAAAAATCATTTCAGCCATTTCCTTAAATTTTCTTCAGTCATTCCTCTGGAGTCGTGGTTCCAGACTTCCTTAAATTTCCCAGTTCTTCAGTCATTTCTCTGGAGTTGTGGTTTCCAGACCTCTGACCATTTTTGTTGTGCTCAGCTGTATTTTCTCAGGATATTCTGCAGTCCTTCAGCTGTGGATTTGTTCTGGCTCAGTGGAGAAGAACAGTTTCATGTGCACTTGGAATTCATCTTTATATTCCCTGTCTCATGTCTGCCTTCCACCTCCATGACTTTATTGTCTCCTGCTCTGGTTGGGAATGATTCATTTCAGCTTTGACTGACAATAAACCCACAGAGCCATTAGGAAGACTTTAGAAAAGGCAGCCCAAAGAAACCTTTATAAATCTGTTCCATGTCCTCATTTTTTATTTTATTCAATTTTAGAACAAAGGCTCATTATAATGGAGTCATACAAATATTCCCATTACCCAAAGGTCTCTTCCCAAAGAACTGGTTTCTCTCAGCTGCTCCCAGTCCGCACTCATGGCATCAATTATTTCTATGCAACTTTAAGTCTAAATGAAGGATTATTTTCTGGGTTTCTCATGTTCCTTTTCTTTCTCCACTGTCCAATGTAGCTTGGATGTGCTCAGAATCCACTATTGCCTCTTGTGAACTTTTTCCAAGTGAATGAACTGGAGCACTTGGAATCCAACTGTGTTGGTAGAATGTCGTGATGTTCTGATACTGTGCCAAGACCAGGAAACAGCTTCCACAGTTGTTACTTTAATCTTACACAGGAGCATTTGGGGGCTGTTAGAAATTCTGTGGGGAAGAAAGGACATTTCCTAATTTTTATACACCTAATGATGGATAACAGGAATGAAAGTGTCCTTTCATTCTCCTGGAATCACACAATCATTTACGTTGGAAAAGACCTCCAAGTCCAATCTTCTGGTCTTCATTAAGAGCTGTTGATATTGACGAAATTTCCAAGAGATTTGAAGAAGAAATTTGCCTGCCTTGTTGTACAATATAACACTAAATGCCCTATTCTTGTTTATAGGAATTTCCCACCACTCTTGGATTATTGGAGAATGTCTGCAGTTTGAAAATAGAATTATATTCCTCTCAAAAAGATTGTTTCTATTTATTCAAGAAGAAAAAGAATCCAGCTATTTCACTAAAATCCTTTGTAACTAATTGCTGCTTGTGTACAAATTCTGATGAGTTGAGAATCTCTCTCTGCAGTGTCTGTTGCTGTTAGAACAGTAAATACCTCAGCACTGTCATTATGCACTGATTTCCTAATAGCTCTCTGTTAACCACTGGCAACATAAAACTAGAAAATTATCATTAATGATTCTTAAAGTGTTAAGAATACATTAATAAATTAGTCCTATTTGACTTTTAAGAGCTGTATTTATTCCTAGGATACCAAACGGGCAAGGAAATGTTGAGCTGGAATACAAGAGCCAGTTCTATTCAGTCCTAGGCTGCTTACATGGTTGCTGTGAGTTACAGAGTCAATCATTTTTCACTTTTCACAGCCTGTTTCCATCCCTGCCACTGTCATTTGGCTGTTACAGGTTAGGCTGGAAATGTGTGTTTAGGTGGTGATTTTACATTCTGAAATTAAATGGCAGAAAAAACGTATCAAAGTAAGAACTGCCCTGAATTGCACATTTTGCAGGTGCCCCGGGCTTGTCTGTAATTTCAGTGGTTTGGCTTTAGTTGACAAACATGATTTACTTTTCCTTGCTCTGTTTTCCCTTCTGACTCAGGCCTAAATACGGATGAGGATCAGGAATTCGTGTCTGCCTTGCTTCTGCTTTTTTATCCAGCTGAATGAACGGTGAAATCCCAGATTCTGGTTCATCCCACCTGGATTCTGGCTCCAGTTGTGCTGTCAGAAGTCGGTGATGGTGATGGACTGGGAAGAGCTTTACTCACTTTTGTCCTTGCTGACAGGACTCAAAGAGCTTTCCCAGATCCCCCCCAGGCCAGAGCAGGAGCAGGATGTGAATGACATTGTTTCTGACCCAGATGATATTTTTTACCACAGTCCCGAGTTGGCTCCACAGAATTACAGAACTCTCCTGAGTAAATATTCCCACCAAAGTGCTGGACAAGGCACAGTGCAGGAAACCCGACATTCAGAGACATGATAAAACCTGCATTGATTTAACTTGCAATTGTCTGGAATAGAAATGTCACACTCCAATAGTCCCAATTTAAGGTACTTTTACACGTGCAGTACAGAGAGAACATCCAGCCCCTGGCAGACACTTCCCAGACACTACCCAGGGGTGCAGGACTGGTCTGAGGCAGGTCCTTTGCCTCAACAGCTGTGCTTGTTTCAAGTGACCAGTGCACTGAGAGGGTGCTCTGGTGACTGAAATCCCACTGCTTTTCCTTGATTTTTACCAGGGCTAAAATCCCTGACGTGCCAGAGAAGGAAATGCACAGTTTAGCTGCTGGGCTTGGTGCTCTCACACACCCAGGTGCGTCCTGGTCCCCAGCTGAGACACACGGGCTGGGGAAAGGCTTTGTGGGAACAACAATTGCTTTGGAGCTCTTGGCGTTCCCCAAGCTGTCGTTCCTAAGGAATATGGAAGCTCCCAAACCCCTCTCCTCTGGGAAGGCAGGGACAGGAGCCACAGCCTTCCTGTTTGACACAGAACACCAGCTGGCAGAAAAGATGCTTCACCCACATGGATCCAGCAGTGTTGTGATTTCGGGTGAAGGTTTGAATGCATCTGTGAAGCATTTCCTGCTGTGTAACCACCCGGAGAAAAGGGTGGAAGTGAGACCCTCATTTCTTATTTCCATGTCCAAAGAATCCATCAAAGAATAGCTTGTGTGCATTTAATAATTTATAATGAATTTAAATGAGCCGAAGAACAAACCAGCGACCCCTCCCCGTTTCTTGTTTTCTCTGCTCCTGCACTGACTTTACTCATTTCTACCAAATCCTACTGCAAGAGGAACCACATTTCCTCTTCTCCCAGTAAATGTCAGAAGGATGAAGGTGAAGGAGCAAATAGGTCAGATCCCTGACAGTTTGATTGCTAATCAATACACTGAGAGTTTGAGGGAATTTAATGAGTATCCTCCATTATTTTGTATGCATGCGTTCAGTATGACTTTTAAAATCTGGGTTTCATCCACCTGAAAGATGTTAAAGTGCAGGGCACCAATGTTTTAATCTTGATTTGAGCACAATTTGAAAAATAATTTTGATGAGTGGTATCACCATTGGTGCCAGCATTAAATATGAGACAGTATGAATAAATTTTCTTGAGGGATTTGGTATTTGAAAGGAGATCAGAGATGGCTGGACATAACCCATGGTTAGAGATAACTTCCAATATGATTTATGGGAAGGGGTAAAGTTTTTTTTGTTCAAGGAAATTAATTTATCAAAACATGATATGGGCGAGATGGGAATAATCTTTCATTTCCTGTACCATTTTTCTTACATGGCTTTATTTATAACAAGGATAGAAATCTTCAGAAAAGAGAAAATATTATTCAACTTCACATTCAAAATTTATCAAAGCCAAAAAAATCAAACTAGGCATGATGTTTAATTTGATGAGTGAATTTGCAAATTTGTTTTATAATACCAAAACTTGGCGTTCTGGGCTTCCTGGTAATTGACTTTCTCCATTTCTAATTTCTAGTTTCCATTCAGAAGGAAAAAATTTCGTGTGTTGTGTATGTCGTGATCCTTCCCCATGTCTTACCAGCTGGAAAAAAAGATCTCTGCTAGGAACTGAAATTCATTGTGTTAATGCTTTCAGCATTCTCTCTTTCCCTTCCCTGTGGGAAGGGATGTGGTGTAATATTTGTTTAATGGCTGCAATGTGCTGTAAAATGAAAGCTGTCACACACTCATGGATCACTCAGGCTGGAAAGGGCCTCAGGAGGTCTCTGGCTGAGCTCCTGCTCTGTGGGGTCAGACCAGGCTGCTCAGGGCTTGAAAACCCCTGAGGATGGAGATGGCACAGTGCCCCTGGCAGCCTGTCCCACTGCTCCCTGTCCTCCTAGAGAAAAGGTGTGTCCCTCCATCCATCCATCAGGGCAGGTCTGTGCACAAAGCCCCTCCTGTGACCTCTCCCAGGTCAAGTGTCCAGCCCCCAACATCCCATGGCCATCACTGGCCTTGTCCCAGTTTGTTCGTGTCCTTCCTCCACTGGGAGGGGCTGGCACTGGGGGCAGTGCCTGGAAGGGATGACTTCATCCCAGCCCTGAAGCCACAAGCTTCACTGGGAGTATTACTTTAAAAAGTATATTTCAGGCTTTAAAGTTTGCCCTCCAAACTTTTGAAAAGCCTTTAGTGCATTAATACCTTGAAATCACGTAAAGAGAAAACAGTGACATGCTTTCCCAAGAGAATTGCTTTTAATTTAGTGAGAAAACAAATATTTTGGCAAAAGGTTTTATAGGGATAACACACAACCAAGGCAGAAGCATTCTGCATAATTCACAAAAGCGAAATCCAACCCACTGCTTTTAAGTTACTCATGAGAGATTAGGAGCAAAGAAAGAAAGGAGATTAAGAGAAGAAAACAGGAATAGAGAAAGAGAAAAGGAGTGGAGAAAGAGGTTAGAATAAGAAAAATAGCTATTTCCAAGAATCCCATGGCACTTGGAGAAGGAAGAGAAGGGGAAAGTGGAGCCTCATGCTCCCGTATCTTCGTGGTCTGGGCAGTGTGGCCACGCCCCCCAGGCGGGACCTCTGGCTCACTGACCAATCAGTGCCCTCCAGCCCAGAGTGAGGGGTGCTGTGGCCAATCAGAGGGTCCAGTGGGTGTGGTGTGGGCGGGCAGGACTTTTGATTGACAGCTGTGCCATGTGGAATTTCAGCCCAGTGGAATTCCAGCCTTGTGGCTGCAGGCCCAGCCCCTGCCACACACAGTTTGTTCTGACCCAATAAATCATGACAGAATTCAGTGAGATGTGGCCCCAGCTCCTCACGTGACACTCCCCTGGGCTCCAGTCCGTGCCCCTCTCACATCACCCTCAGTGCTGCTGGCCTGGATCATGGTCAGCTTGTTGATTCCCAGACCCATGAGGCTCCCATTGCTCATTCCTTGGATCCCTGTGTGCCTTCCACAGCCCCACCATTCCTGGTAATCCCAGAGCATCCTCCATCGGGAAATCAGGCTGAACAAAACACTCTGTTTCCTGGAGCAGTTGCTCCCATCAGTGCTGGGGCCATTCCCCATGGAATGTCACCACTGATATGGAATGTGACATCACTGATATGACCCCACACAGTGTCTTCAGCACTTTGCAGCTGCCCTTTGAGTGTCCTCTGGTACTGCCTGCCCTGCAAACAGCTGTTCCTGGGAGCTGCCCAGGGTGGGGATGTTCTTTTTTCCCTCTCTCTTAAAAGACTCTTGTTATTCCTTAACGAGGAGTCCAACTTTCCCAGCAGCATCCTGGCTCTGAACTTCTGGGGATCTGTGAGCATTTGGGGAGTGGCTGAGGGAGCTGGGGGGGCTCAGCCTGGAGAAAAGGAGGCTCAGGGGGAACCTTCTCCCTCCCTACGACTCCCTGAAAGAAGGTAGTGGAGATGTGGGGGTCGGGCTCTGCTCCCAGGGAACAAGGACAGGAAAAGAGGAAATGATCTCAAGGTGATCCAGTGGGGGGTCAGGCTGGATATTGCTAAAAATCTCTCCACCGAAAGAGTGATTAAGCCCTGGGACAGGTTGCCCAGGGTAGCAGTGGAGCCCCCATCCCTGGAACTGTTCAAAAAACAAGAGGATGTGGCACAGTGCCCTGGTCTACTGGGCATGGTGGGATTCAGTCAAAGGTTGGACTTGATGATCTTGGAGGTCTTTTCCAACCTGTTGTTGTGTGATCCCAGGAAAAGCTCTAGAAGATTGAGAAGCAGAAATGAGAATTGCTACACAGACTGAAGCACCAGCCATGCACAGCAGCCCCTCAGCCTCTGTCTGCAGCCCCTCACCCCAGTGCTCAGTCACTGGGAGCCCTGAGGGGCAGGTAAAGCACCACTGGAAACTTGGCACAAGCATTTCCAGCTCCAGTGTAAGAATTCCATCCCTGGCAGGTCCCTTCCTTCAGGACAACAAATTCCCCAAGGCCTCCCAGGCACGAGTCACCCAGCTGGTGAATTTGTCACTGTCACACACTCCAGCCACGCTCCCAGCAACTAGAGGATCACATAATTATCATAATTATTAATGACTTTCACCTTAGCAAATGGGGAGCAACAGTATGAGCAAGCATTAAAGCTGCCAGAAATGGAAATTCCAAGTACCAGAGGAATTATCAGGTAAACCCAAGAGAAAACATAACACAGGTGAGAGCTAATGGTGTTGCTGGAAAGGGAATAGAATCACATTCTTCAAATCCCAGACCAATGAACTACTATTAAGTGAGAAAAAATCCGTGCTGCTGTAGTCTGTGTAAAGGTGAGAATGAGAAACATAAATACTGAATAAACAGCAGGTGTGGAAGGTAATTTTATGCAAGATGAAAACAGGGAGAGAAGAGGAAAATCTCTTTAGAAACCCATCTGGTTTGAAATAATTACTGTGAGTTGGACAGGGCTTGGAGCAACCTGTGATAGTGGGAGGTGTCCCTGTCCATGGTGAGATTTAAGGTCCAAACCACTCTGGGATTCTGTGAAATAAAAGAAAAAGAATCTTTTATTCAAGAAACGCTACTTTTAAATAAATCTGTGGTTGTGTTTTAAACTATGCAGCAAGTTGGAGCAGACTGGAATGGTTCTCATAGGCCCTGCTGCTGTTCTGATGGTCTATCAAGGCTTACAGGGGGAAAAAAAAGCTTATTCCCATCTTCCAGCTGCACTGGGTACCTGTGCTGACTCTCCTGGTGTCTAAGGCACTGTTGGAATTGTCTCCTGCAGCTCATCTTCTTTGGAAGCAGAAGGAAAGGAGGAGATGATAATACAGGACAAAATCCCAAGTCTATTGAAAGATTTCACCTTAAATTCCCTTTTAGTGCTTTTGTGATGCTAAGAAAAAATACAGAAATGTTTCATTTATGGATAATAATGGAAAATCGAAGTGGGTACATGTGCATAAACTTGACTTAGTGAAATAACTGTATTAGAAGTGGAAATGTGCTTCAAAATATGCAGGTCTTGTCTCTTGCACTGAACTCTTCACAGGGCACTGTGAACCCACTGACAAGGGTTGGCTAAAGCTGAACTTTTATTTTTGCTGAGGAGGTCACTGTGCATTGTAGTGTCCAGAAAGGAGGCCCAGAAGGTCTGAAATTGTAATTCACTGACATAAATCTCTTGTCTAATTGGTCTCCACACAGAACAGAAGCTACTGTGGACCCCAGAGGTGGCAAAGGTTGAGTGATACAAATTTTCCTGATGCAAAGAAGGATGAGCCCGTGAGTGAACTGTTTCAGAAAGTCTCCACAGTGCTGTGTGTGACCAAAAATGTGGCACATGAGGTTCAGCTGATGAGGTACCTGTTGGAAACAGCTCTGCCTGGTGGGTGGTGGTGGGTTCTGAACTAGTATTAGACTCACTAAAGTGCTCTTGAAATCATATTCTGCATAATTATATGAAAATATCAGCTTTAGTGGGAGTTCAGAAGAAAAGCATTATGCTAAAAGTGAGGAAAAGAATGAGAGAACAAGAGAGAAGATATCATTGTACCACTATGTAAAACCACAGGGGCATAAAAGAGCTAAAAATAATGAATGTAGAACAGGAACAAATACGACTCCAGGAATAAAATTTAATCTACTTCGGTCTGCAAATGGATACATTAAATAAACTGAGATTCTTCTGCTTGGGAAAGCTGTAAAGGAGACTGTGATGAAGACATTAGAAAAATCTCAAGCAGCAGGTGAACAGGGACCTATTTTTCAGTATTTCTTAGCGAGTAAGAAATAGAAAACTTCCAAAGAAACTACAGCACACAAGGTCTAGAACACACAAAAAGGAAATGATCTGTGGATATAATTTGGATTTCGTTATCACAGGTGCCTTGGATACCAAGAGTGTACCAAGGAAAATGTAATGATTGGAGAAATTCATAGAAGAAAAGTTCACTGAAGATTATTTAACACAGAAATACAGTTCTGAGCCAATGAGTCTCTTACTCAGAAATTTGCAGAAAATAAAATTAAAACATATTCTGTGAATTATTTAGTTTTAATTTTCCCTTTTTGTTTTCTCCACCATAATTCACCGTAGGAAACAGTGACACCTTTTTCCAGAATCTTACCCAATACAAATGGAAGCACCTTTGGAATAGGAAGGGAGCTGAAAATTGGAGTTTATGGCACTTTCTGGTTTCTGCTCTTACTCTTTCTGAACCAGAGATGAAAGTTTTGTGGGAAAGAAAAGGAAATTCAAGAATGGGAAGTAATAAATAAGTTTAAGTCTTTAAAAACTGTGTCCATTATGGTGCAATTATTACCCTAGTGATGCTGGATTGCCCAAAGTTTCCCTAAGGAGATTCCGTAATAATCGACAGTGGGTAGCAGGACATGCCTGTCCTATTCTTGTTATTCCTAATCCTACCATTCCTCTGGGAATTTCTTCACCATCTCATGTTTTGGGGCTACTTAGTTTGGAATGTTGCTCTTCCCATTCAATTCCCTCATCATTCCGGTGTCCATTTGCTCTTCAGTCACTACATTCACAATAAATGATGTAGCCTTTGTCATTAGACAACCCTGTGCTGCTGCCACCAGCAGGATATATCCAGCTGTCTTGTGATCCCAGCATTCCCAGTCATTCCTGCAAGCTGCCATCTGTCTGTCCCCCAGCATCCCTGGGCCTTTGCCACTTAGACTGCCAGGAGTCCATTTTAATGGGAATATTTCAATTAATTTTTATTGATGACATTATGGCAGGATGGGTTTCAAATCCTGTGCCAGGGCCTCTTTTTATTGAAGAGCTTTCCATGGAAACTGGTGAATTAATTGCTGTATTCTTCTACATGTTTTTGAAAAGAGTCTTTTTGTGCAAATAACACTAATAATGCTATTTTATTGTATTTTTCCTGACAATTCTTTGCCACTTCCTCAACAGGATGGAGGAGAAAATAAGATGACAAAGCTCCCAGGGAAAGAGAAGACAGAGAGAGTGGGAGAAGGATTGGGATCCTGGGATAAAGACTTGCACCAAAATAACTTCAAGAGGAAGGGAACCCAACCATGTTCACACAACAAATATCTCAGGATGCTGATGGCTTTTCACAATCTCTAATGAATTCTTAGATTTATATCTAGGATTGCTTCCCTTTTGCCCATGTTTTTGAGTATAACATTTTCCAACTCTGAATTGTATTTTGTTAAGTCTGTATAGTGGATGGAAAGGCCATTACAGAAGTTCTGTACCATATAAGTCCTCAAAAAAGGGCAAACGTCCCGAAATGTTCAGGATAAAGTTAATTAAATGTTAATTACAATTGGCAGTGACCCAAACTGTTGCACTAGTAGAAAAAAACTTTTCCATTACAGTGATGAGGAGAACAGGCAGAATTTTCTTCCACCATTTTAATTTCATATGCAGAAGCAGCAGCTTTTTGGCCACTTATGGATATCAGAATTTATGAGACATCAGTCAGAATAACCAAATAAGCCTCGGGCACATCTTTTCCTGTTGTTCCTGCAGGTTCCAGCCCTGCAGACTGGAATTTCTGAGCCATTCTGGCAGCAATTTCCCTTTCTTCACTCCCTGAGCCAAACAGAGCACAAATGAACTACCAGGAGCAGGGCTTCCATTTTTCCAGAGAGTTGCTTTCACTCCTCAGAGGAATTTCCTTCAGAGGATCACCATTCCCACGTGACAGGTGGAGATCTGCAAAGCTTGGCCTATCTACAAAGCCTGGGATATTTGACCTAAAAGATACTGTTGGGAATTGCACCACAGTCACTTCTCTGAAGTGGGAGCTCCAGGAAAGCCCCTTAAATACCAAACCAGTGGTATCTGCCACAAAGGGCTTCCTTTTGTGTTGGTTTTTCTCTTGTTTTCCTTAGACTTTTTTTTAAGCCCCCACTGAGCTTCTGTGGCAGCAATAGAAATGTAGTAACTTCCAGAGAGGGGCTGGATGTGGCAGGAACACATTTGTTTGTGAGACAGGAAAGGTTACAGGATAATTAATTGTAGAATTACAGGAGCGATGGCAAATTGAGTGAGGAGAGAACAGAGGGACTTCACTGACACACCATCTGCAGAGCCTGGAGAGTTATTAACAGAGGAAATAACACCAGGAAAAGCCTGGATCGTGCCAGAGCAAAAGACAGGAACTACCCAAGCAGAGACCTGATGATCTCAAGGTTTCTTTGACTGTCTTTCCTTACAAGGCTTAAGTAAAATGACTGTGGACTCTAGAAGGCTCTCCTTCAAAATGTGATGTCTGCGCTGTTAAATAGGATATTTATTTATGGTTTCCTGGATATTCCACTGGAGATAAAGATCCAGATACAAGAATTGTAGTTATCAGCTCTGTTCAAATGGAATTTTGGATTGCTTGCATATCTAAGTCAGGTTTAAATAGGAGAATATTCATTTTTTTTTTGTCATTTTCTCCTTGATAGGCAAAGGATTGGTGCCTCATTGCTGGATCAAGAGTGTTGCAGAAAGAAAACATCCAGAATTGATCTTAGTCTGTAGTCAGAGCCTTGCAACAATTTAGATTTCAGGCTGAGAACCTGAAGTTAAGTCTATTTACTTACACGTGTACTGGGATGGACAGGGAACAAAATCAGTTCAAGGGCTGGCAAACTGATTTTCTCTACTTGAATAAAAAACACACTGAAAAGATAATAAATATTAGGAACAAATATAGTTTATGGCTTCAAGGGCTTTTGCCTTTTCCCCCAGTAAATTAACAGCCTTTAAGTCATCACTTTTTTTATTCCTCTGACAATATCTGCCTATGCATTGATTTATAATCCATCAATGGATTGTATGAATTATGTCTTTCAGGAAAAATATCAATAGTCAATGTGGTGATAAATGTTTGTTGACATTCATTGGCTGCATTTGCTGACAATTTAGAAAGTAGATAGAGTTTTACATTGAATCATCAAATGCAAGATATTCAAGCAGTGTCCAAGGTCAGGTTGGAGCACCCTGGGATAGGGGAAGGTGTCCCTGCCCATGGCAGGGGGTGGCACTGGATGGGCTTTAAGGTCCCTCCCAGCCCATGATTCAATGATTTTGAATAGTTTTAAGACTTAACATCTCAAGTGACATTAATGAAATGCAGAAGAGTCTGAGTTTCAGTGAGTTTTGGATTATTCCTGTGGTGCCCATGATTGTTTTATCTACAGCAATAAATCACAGAGCCCCATTGATGGAAGGTGTCCCTCTCTAGAGAGGTTTTGTCACAACTCTACAGTGACTCCATCTGGGGGTCCATGAGTGCTTTTCTGCTGTATTTCAGTAAATGCTGCACTGATAAATGTCAGTCAATAAATATCAAGAAAATGTACCAAATTTCTAAAATTACAGAGACCGAAACTGACTGAAAGTTCCACTGTGTACATTTAACCTTTTAAAACAGAGAACTGAACTGACTAAATGCAGAAATGCTCTTCACCAGATATCAGTTCCATTATCAGAACTGAAAACCAGTCTGTGTCCTTGACAAGGTGATAATTCCCTTTGGAAGGACCTTTGCTGGTTGTTTGGGCCAAACTGCCACTGAAAGCAGACAAAATTTAGGTTGGGTAGGTCAGAGCCTTTCCCACCGAGTCTGAAGTATCTCCAAAGTTTCCAAAACTTCTCCAAGTCACCTGTTCCAATGTTTGATCTAAATTATTATAAACTTTTTATATATATGGAATCATAGACTCATGGAAAGGTTTGGGTTGGGAGGGACCTTAAAGCCCACCCAGTGCCCCCCCTGCCATGGGCAGGGACACCTCCCACTATCCCAGGTTGTTCCAACCTGGCCTTGGACACTTCCAGGGATCCAGGGGCAGCCACAGCTTCTCTGGGCACCCTGTGCCAGGGCCTCCCCACCCTCCCAGGGAGGAAATTCTTCCTAATATCAAACTTCATTTTCATCTCTTTTTGTTTTAATCCAATATATATATTAATTGCTATGTTATATTATATTATATATTAATTTCCTCTGTCTCCACCTGTGTCCATTGGCTTTGGTCTCCCCAGTGTGCACTTCCAAGAGGAATCTCGCTCCACCTTCTCCAAACTTTTCCTGTTGGGAACTGATGAAATTCTCTCTTAGAAATGCAAAAATCTTTACATGAAAATCTTTTCAATCTTATCTCAAGATCAGAGCAAACCAGTTCTGTCAACCTCTCCTCATCTGACATCTCCTGCAGGTGAGGAATGTGACTAACTGGAATTCCTTGGATTGTCATTGAAAACTTCCAACCAGAGGGAATTACCCCAGCCATCCCATCCTTTCGCAGAGGCTGGGGAGAGGACTCACAGTGGGATATTCCCTGGAAACAGTTGGATTTCCATCTCCTTTGACATTCCTCACACCTCCCTGTACACTTTTCCCAGTAAGATTCATTGTTTAAATGATTCCACCTGTCTTGTAATAAATCATGGTAAGAACAACTAACACTTCAATTGGAAAAAGTCTCTTTAGGATTTTTTGATCCCTTTGGATCTCAGTTTTTCTTGACACCCTTTTAGGTGTCAGAATGGACTTTTGCTTTACAATAATTTATATAAATATCCCTGAATCCCAGAATTATTAAGGCTGGAACAGACCTCCAAGGTCAATGACTTCAATCTGTGCCCCATCCCCACTTTATTACCCAGCCCAGAGCACTTACCTAAATATCTTTAGATTTTTATACAATAAGCAGTGATTGTAAGAAATTATAAAATCTGTGGAACCATCAATTTTATGCATTTGCAGCATCAGAAAAAATACATTTTCATTGTGATGACCAAAGGAGGCAACCCAATATAGGTAAAAAAATTAGTCAACGCAAAAAATGTTCCTCAGTTTACCTTGAGATTCACAGGATTAACTCACCAAATTAAAATTTAATTTAATTTTTCCACATTAATGAACCTGTAGAGCTGGAATGAACAGGATGGATTCAAGAGCAAAATAATTTATCTACCTTTTTTTATTATTGTTCTTATCTAAATTTTTGACAGAGTAAAAAACAATTTAAATAATTTCTATCTTAGTCTCACATGTGTCCGTGAGAAAGAGAGCAGTGATCACCAACAACCTGAATAAGTTCTAAGCACTTCCTTAATTCCAGTTTTGGAAGTAGTTGCAAGTCTGTGAGAGCACATGAGGTGTAAGGAATCTGCACACCAACAGAGTGATAAGAAGGGAAACTTTTCCTAAAAAGAAATCAGATTTTGTAGAGTTTTTTCTAGTAATTTTTTGTTAAAAGGAATTCAGATTTTGTAGGTTTTTCTGGTGCTATGGAGTTCAGTTGATTTAATACAGTGGTGAAGTTCAGTCAGTGGCTCACTGGGTATATATTGAAATTAGGAGGATGTGTTTGGGGTTTAGACACTTATGGACATTATATTTTACTCTTCATTACTATAGGAATATTTTTAATGAGATTATCAGCCATATGATTTCTCATATATGAGAGATCATTTTTTCAGGTATTTAACTTTATCCTGAGTAAATTTCCTTTTCTTTTTTCTTGGGACAAGACATTTTTCAAGATACATTTTTGAGAGAGGATAAATGTTCTCAAGTTTTGGTTTTTGTTTTTTTTTTTTCCCTCCAAGTAATATGAAAATATTTAAAGCTGGAGTTTGCCACAAGTAAATCCTCACTTCTGGCCCATGTGAGAGTCCTGCCTGGAGCACTCTCACATTTCAGGAGTCATGATTGTCTGCTTTATTTGGGCATTTTTATGTCACTGACATATGTAAAAAAAATCAGAGGCCCTTCTGTCTTTACAGCTATTCTTGGAAAAACAAAACAAAACCCCTCCCAGATTTCTTAGTTACAGTTCTCCATCCTCAGATTTTGTTGGTACATTCTGCATTTTTTTTGGACGGTGTAAAACTTCATCTCTTTTACATTCTAATATTTTCTAGAGCCCAGTGCTGCAGTTACAGTGTCTTCTAGAGCTCTGTGACCCCTTGAATGTTAACAAAGAACTTTAGGTTAGGAATTCCACCTGATTTCTTCAAGTAACTCCCAATGAATTTCACATGAGTCCAGCTTAAATCTACTTCCAATCCCAGAAATAAGATCTGTTCCCTGATTTAGAAGTTTTTCTTCTTGCTGACCTTACTCAATACGTCATTAGCAACACACACATAGTGAATTATCCATTTGTTTTAAACATCTGCCCAGGTGTGTTTGCACCTGGGAAAAAAGGAAACTTCCATATTTGAACCCTTTCAGTTTGCAGAGCAAATCCAAACACTGCACATCATGTTTTCCTTTGAGGCTGAATGGGTTTAGATGAATAAATAATACTTATTTAAGGTTTCTTCCCGTTTTGGTTAAATTGTTCATAACTCAATTTTAGTTAAATGTAGAAACTCGAGACATTTTCAGATTTTGTAGCATTTTCTGCATTTTCTGAAGATATTAATAAATATCTCTATTTTTGCCTGCCCCAGACATTTGTACTATATTGTTAGAATATGACCTCAACTGTTTTGCTGAGGTTCTTTTTCATATTTCAGCTGAAGAAGTATATTAGCTATTGTGTTTTTCTTTGTTTCGCTGTACTTTTTGTAAATTACTCTTTTGTTTTTTGAGAAGATTTTTAATTGAGAAACAAATTCAGTAACAAATCTTACCTTTGTTTACACAAACACTGCTGAATTTGCAACACTGTAAAACTATAAAACTTATTATTTAGCACAGATGATGCCTTGTGTTTCTTTCCTTTTATTTTACTGGAAATATAAATTCAGGTGAGTGTGGACTTTATCACACATCTGCTTTATAAATCAAAGGGACATCTTCATGTTACAGGATTAATCAGGATTTATCTAAACATAAAAAACTACGAGAACGTCCAGAAAAAGCAGGACCAGCCCTAAAAAGGACCAATTTGGAGTCTTGAACCTTGATTTTCACATCCTGAGTGATTCAGGATTCACAGAATTCTGGATTAAGGACCCACAGGACCACACAAAAAGAAACAGTTCTCAAGACCCAGTGAGGACGAAGAGCAAAG
>WEIV01018937.1:11372-30961 GCA_013390005.1 Calyptomena viridis | reverse complement strand
GGATGTTTCCAACAAAGAGAATGAAGATAGCGTCACTGTAAGTATATGTTTTGTTTCCTGATCTCTGATCATTGTGGACTTTCCAAGTATAGAACTCACAAAGCTGTGGACACTGTAATAGGACCCAGAGCCACAGAACACTATAGCTATTACTGTGTTGTGATCAAACCCCAGGAAAATAAAGAAAAATAAAGAAAAAAAAAAAAAAGAAAATCGGTATGCCCCATTTTTTTTGAAAGAGTGAATCACTTTTCAGTTCAAATAAAACTGCTATATTGTTTCTTGCTTTCCTGAACAATGTAACTAATTTTTTTAGCTGAAGACTTTGCATTTAATTTTTAGTCAAGGAGAGCAACTCTTCATTTACAAAACAAGGATGTGCAAGGTAATTTGTAGATTGTTACTTGAATACCAGTTCTGGAGTCAGCTCCTCCTTAGAGAGAGGATGTACTGCAATGAACTTTAAAAATCTAATTTTATGTTTTTAAAACATGATTTCATGTAGATTTTCGATTGAATGGTGTGTGGTAGATTTTAGTAAAAGTGGCTGAATTGGTGGACCTTCTCCTTTGCTGCCTTGCCTCTCATGCTTTTCTGAACTGAAATGTTGGAAACTGATAGTGGGTTACCAGCCTGGTTGACATTGCAGCCTCCCTCCATCAGTGACTCTGTAAAGCAGCAAGCAGTGGAGAGTGTGTATTCATGAACCAGAGAGCAGTCTGTGAGTTGGGACACTGTGCTAAAAATTGGGAGGATCCAGGACAGTCTTGTCTCATCTGATAACGGAGTCATTGAACTGCTGAGGTGAGAGGGGAGGGACCGGTGGAAATCCTCTGGTCCAAGTCCCCATGATTAAAGTGGGGCCAGCATGGTTCCTCATGGTTGTGTCCTCTCTGGTTTTGGTAGCTCCAGTGATTGAGACTTCACAGCCACTCCAGGTAATTTATACCAGTATTCAACCATCTTTACAGTAATTTTCTTTTATTCTGGAATGTACACTCCCATTTGCCTTGAATGTGTAGGATGTTGAAAAAGTGTTGTCATAAGTGTCTGAATTTCTGCTCTCTGCAGAATAGAAGAAACCTCAACAAGTGTCTGTTTTCTATACTCTTTGATCTGTGTGCAAATGTTTCCCAGTTGAAATTAATCTCTTTTCCTAACTGGATTAATCTGGGTGTATGCTGGCTGTCTTTGAAGGTAGTTTACAAGAACAAAGCCATCAAGTCTGTGTCCTCTTCTTTTTTAGGTGTATGTTGTGGTGGGAATTGCAGCACTAGTGTGCACTGGCTTAGTAATAACACTCATTATTCTGAAGTTTGGAAGACACTCAAAGTTTGGAATGAAAGGTGAGCAGGGTTGGTTTTTATGCCTTCCAGAACTGTTGTAGGTTGCATGAGCTGATATTATAGTCTGCTGCTCTGGGAGCAGTAAAAATAGCTACATTAAATGCCATCATATTTAATATTTTGTTTTTTCATCAGGTAAGTAAGGGCAGAGGTAAATGTGGACAGAATGTAGAATTTTGGATCAAAACACTTCTCTTTTTTGGTATGATAAATCTCATTTCTCTACTTCCTGCTGCAAAGCCCCTTGAGACACTTCCTGGAGTAAAGTATTTCTTAAGTCAGTGTAGTTAGGAAGAAGATACGAGATTAAATTTATTGTTACAAGTGTGATTATAACAGTTTGACAAGAATCCTTGCTGTATGTAAGAGGTATGATATGCTAAGATGTCCCATTAAGGTGATCCAAGGGGATACAATGACAAGGGCGGAAGGCGCATTTGCAGTGGATCCTGTCAGATTCTGACAGCGGCATTTTCTTGCACTTCTTGGGAAGTAACATCTGGAGAGAGTGGCAAATATTCACATCCCTCTGGAAGGGGGAAATCTCAGCCCTTCATTTAGTCATGTATTTATTTTGCAGCCAGATGGAGGTATGTGCAAGGTACCTGCAACAACTCCATTACATATTATTTTGCTGGTATCATTAGTCTGTGACTGATGATGTGTGTGACATTATATTAAAAAAAAAAAAAAAGAGAAATTAAAAAGCCCACTTGGTGTTGGGAAAACTAGAAGATGCTTTACTGTATGCTAAAGAAGATGAGCTTTTGTTCTTATGGTGTGTAGATGAAGGTCTGTGGAGAGTGTGGTAACTAATCTTTTGGTAGACTCCTGTTAACCTCATGTCCTCTCAACTGTGCTTATGACATAGGACCATATGGAAGTATATTTTGGTAATCCTTACATGTTCTTGAAAAGTGTTCTTTTCAGAGATATCTACTGTAAATTTTTTGTTCCTATGTTTGTTCGAAGTAGATTACCTGGAACAAATGAGATTTGAGCAGAGCAGAAACACAGTCAGTGCAGACGAGCTTGCTGGGATGGTAGCCTTGTCTTTCACCTCCTTCTGATACAACATAGTCTCTGCTCTTTGGCATAGCATTGGAAGAGGACAGTAATTTTGAAATATCCTGAATAGCAACATAGAGTCAGCAGGATAGAGCTGCACAGTTCTGGCGGAAGGATAGAAAAAACTTTGTGTGACTAAAGAACACTTCAGCTTAATTTTTATTTGTGTTTGAGGCTTTCTGAATTGCATTTAGAGAGCTGAAGTAGGTGGAAGCTAATTGAGAGAAACAATAAGAATTGTCTGATGTTAGTTCTTTAAAGTTGAATACTTGTAAGGTTTTTCCAAATGTGCATTAAATATTTCAACACAGCTTTATTGGAGAAACTAGGAAGTAAACTCTAGCCTGAAGGAGAATGTAGAGTTCTGTTTTGTGTAGTAGTATTAATTTACCCTCCAGGAAGGTATTTTAGTATTTTAGGGTCTTCAGATACAACTCTTCTCACAAAAATAAGGCTCTTGCCTAATCAGTAAGTTTGATCCAAGCAGTCCTTTGTTCCAGAATTGCCTGTGTAGATCTTATTTTAGTAAGGATATAATTTTGTGGAAATTATGAAAAGGCAGCAACCTCGCATATGTTGTTCATTTTATTTTTAAATGTAATGAGTGCTGTTTAGTAAGATCACTAAAATGAATTCACAGTTAAGGTACACTACTTCAAAAAGTAATCACAGGCATAGTATATGTGGTAATAGTGAAATGTCACTCTGAGCTGCAAATAGCAGTTGAATGTTTCATTAGAAAGGAGTGACTTTCACTCATCCCTTATGTGGACCTCAAACTTCTGCAATGTGTACATTCACACCTCAGCTTCAGAGTCTGGATCTATCCACAGTCCAAAGTCCCAGAAACACTCTCTATCTTTATCCTTACGAGTATTACTGAATTCATATTAAAGCAATATTTAAAGAACTGAGCTTAGATACGTATAGATATGCAATACCCAGCCTTATAAAAAAATATTAACTGCTCTGTATATGTTCAGAATTCATATAAACAACCTGGTGTATTAGAACATAAGGAAAATAAGACAAACGTTATGAGAAGGGCTTTTTTTCAGTCATCACATCAGCACGATACATTTACAATGTGTATCTTGGAATTTATGAATAGAAGAATCAAGCCATCTGTCTGAGAACTTCTTGAATAGTTTGCAATTGAAATTAATGACAGCAAAGTTAATCCAAACTTCACATACAGACAGTGTGCTATAGCGGTAGTTTAATAAACAGTCTTAGTAGGGAAGTGGGAAGGACTGGAATATCCAGATTGCCATGGAAAATATTTATAAAACAAGACTTAAAAATCTTCTCCAAAATCAAAATTAATGATTATTTTGCATTTATACAATGTAACTTCCTGAGTTACATCTGGCAGAAATGCACTAAAGACTATGCTTCGTTTTTCTGTTACCTTCTGAGAACACAACACAGTCACCTCAGACATGCTGTCATTAAATGTCTTCCCACCATTCTTTAGCAAGCAGTTTGGAAAAAAAAACAAATAGCCACTCAGTAACTGAAGCAGTCAAACTGGCACCAATGGTATTTTACATGTAACCATGTACATGTAAAAAATACTTCACTGAAAATCAGAAAAGGAAATGTGTATATAGGCAGTCAGCACTGCATGTCCCATAGGAAATGTCTGTATGTAAGGGATGAAATTTTCATTTCATTCGGGTTCACAGCAGGCATCTGCAGCTTCTGTAGACAATGTTTTATGCCTCATACTTCTAAATGCCAGTTTATCCCATATTTTACATGGGCATCATCTTCCCACTTGTTAGACTGTGTCCTGGCTGAGTTCTTCGGCACTTAAGGAGCTTGAGCATGGTTGGAGTGTGGGACTGATGGCGTTGGAGTCCCCAGAAAGAGATCCAGAGCTGCCTCAGAGCTGCCCATACTTGGATGCACTGCACATGCTGAGTAGCTGCTGAGCCTGCCACAGAGCTCACATGCCCCCATTGTCTTCTTTCCATTACTATATGGAGCAGAGAAGTGTCCAGTTTATGCGCTAGTGAGTACCAGGTCCTCTGGGAGCTTCCAGTTCTTTGACAGTATTGATCAATCTCTTATCAAGTTCTCTCAAAGAGTTGTATAAAAATAAATTACCCTGTTTGTTTACTTTTCTCTATTTCTTTGTTACATCTGAAGTAAGAGGACAAGTTGTGATATGTTAATTTCACTCAGTTACCTTTCCAAATTGTAGTAATAGGGTGTTTTTACAGGTAAGGAGGACAAGCAAAGCAATCATTCACCACCAATAACAAAATGTAAACATTTTGTGTGCGATTTTCTGTATTCCGATTGTAGTGTATGAAGCAATTGTTTTAATTCTTACCTTGCTTCTTTTTACTCTGTCTTTTAGAGCTAGAGGAGATAGCAATTTCTGATAATGGACTTTGGGAACAGTGTTACTAGAGAAGAGATCTGTGATCCGTGCTAGAAAAGACTTAAAATAGGGTCAGTACAAAAAACTCTGATGTTGTGCTAGGCTTCCAGACTTCCTTTGCAAAATTCATCAGAGTAACTGGTGAAAAATAGTTCTATTTTGCTGCCTGTGTGCATTTTAAACACCTTCTTATACCGGGTGTGCTTGACAGCATCTTCGTATGAAAAGCTGCTTTTCATTACTTGAATCTGGAGGTGAGATTTTTAGACTATACAAGATGCTACAGCATAAATGGTGAAAGCTTCAGTTAATTTCTTAAATGCATTTGTTAAGACTTGTATGTTGCTCTTACAAAGCACCTTGGCTTGATTGCTTGCTTGCTGAGGGATGTGAAAGTGCTCATGGCGGGAATTCACTGGAGGCTGCCAAAACAGCTCTTACAGTTACGTGTGTATTTCTGACTCTATCTAACCAACTTATGAAACTGAAAAATAGCAAGGGAGCTGAACTAGAGAAGGCAAGGGAGCATTTGTGAGCCCCCTGAGAGGATTTGTGGGAGAGTAATTCTAGTCCTGTTTTATTCTACTTTCCATGTTGAAAAATCAATGTAGGTAATCGAATGGTTGCAGCATAACCAGCCCAATGCACAGTTTGCAAATGTTAATGAAGCCACTAAGCATGAATGGAAGTATGGAAGAACATGATGGAAGATAAATGAGTGGATGAACTTCAAAATAGCATTATTCAGTTAAAAAGATGGAAACATTTTTGTTTATTTGAGTTGTAGTAAATTTTAAAACAATGTGTCCCTATTCCAGTGACAAGGCAATATCCTTAGTGTTCCTTGCTTGCTAGGGAAGTTGGAAGTAAATAGCTACAGACAAAGAGTGTTATCACAGCGGCTTTACTGTGGAGGTAAATGGAGTTTGTGTAGATTTTATCAATACCAGAAAGGAAAGAGAAGCCACACCTACCCAAAGCAGTTCCTTCTGTCTTCTAAAAAGTTAAAAAATAGCATCTGACAGAAGTAGAGGAAAATGTGTGTATTTAATCCATGTGAGGTGAGAGGAGGGTTTTCTTCTTTCTATGTACAAAGTTTCTGTCAGTGCTTTGAGCTGTGTGCTGTAGTACAAACAGTCTGAAATTCCTATTGTACTTTAGGCAGTGCCAGCTATCTTATCTGAGTCTGTGGGCTAGAATATCATGTTTTGAAAAGTGCTTCTCCTTCTTCAGGCATTCTCTGAACTACCTACCGTGTCTAAATGTAAGTCCTGACTATGAATGCTTCACCTCTTTCAAAGTCTTGGAGTGTGCAAAGACTGTGCAGTTCAGGGTACAGAAATTTACCTTTCTGTGATCAGGTAATGAGATTGGGTGAGTTGATCTAATAAAGAAAACTGCCCTTTTAGACTAAACACCCTAAAATACTACCTTCCCTTCAAGTCCTTACTAGCTGCTTGTCATTTTTTTGAGTGTAATTTTGAAATTTGAACTGTCAATGACGATGCTGCTCTCTTTCATCAAGCTGATTAAAAGTTAGGAACACATCCATAGATTTTGCCTGATGAAGTCAAAACAGGGTGCTTTCTCCTACTTCTTGATACGTTTTTCTCTCAAGCGATTTCTGTAACTTTTGTGTTGAACCATGAACTTCCTTGAAAACTTCGTAAATAAAAGCACTGGTTATTCCAACAGGAGCACACTGATAGTCCAGGAATATTTTTTCTACATTGTATGTCATTCACTATGTTTTATTTGCTTGTAAGCTCTTGTTACATTTTGAGCTTTGGTCCAGAAGACAATACAGGTGAGGGCAGTGTGGAACTTATCTGATTTGCAGCGTATTTCTCAGGTGTCTTACCATATTTTAGTTTGACTAAGAAAAACTGTACAAAAGCATAAGAGCCTCCTTACAAGGCAGTATTATCATTCTGACACAGTGATGTGACATGTTGACAAAAAGACTTTAATCCTCATTTACCCAAATAATCATGTTTACATGACTTTAAATACAGTGGCATCAAGGTGAAAGTGGAGTGGTTTACCATTCTGTCTGAAACATAACCATTTATTCAGGCTTTTGCATGTTCTTTTGGCTATATCCTTAGGGCCATCAGGAAAAATCTTTCATGTCTTGCTTGTCTGTAAGTATATAGCAAATGGTCATTGTCTTTTCTGCTTTAATGCATTTTACTTGACTTCACCTTGTTGTTAGAGAGGGGCTGATTCCAAGGGATTTCAAAAAACACCCTGTTTCATTCACACTGGTGATTGAAGAATTCAGATTTTGGAGAGTTCAGATGACTGGGTGGTTTGGAATACTGATGTGGGAAAAAGGAGACCTGTTTGTTATTAACTCATGCATCAGGTCTTGCTTGAGCAATTTGCTTAAGCCGTTGGCTTAAGGAGAAGAGTGAAATGTGGTTAGAATACTAACACTTTTACTCCTTTTAATTCTCAGATAACTGCGAAATAGAAGCTTTGTATTTTCAGGAAGGATCTGCAGTTTGACAGGTGGGATCTAATGTACAAATTGGTCTGCTATAAGCTTGTAGCAATAGTGGTTTCCTGGACAATTTTGCCTCATTTGCCAAATAATTAAGATCAGTTTGTGCCTTGTAAACATGGTGCTTGACTTTCTTCAAGTCACTGAAATACTGAACTTTTTGAGTTTCCATTTGTACCTATAGAAATGATTTTGTGCTGTGTTGTTGTACCCAACTGCCAATGCTGTGGGTGTCAGTCCTTTAATGTCTTTAGAACATTCCATTATTTAGTCGATGAGCATAAAAGAGGGATCAATTCATATGAGTCAGTGTCGTAAAATCAGATGTAGAGAAAAATGAATATGCTTAAATCTGCAGTATTTTTAGTGAGCAGACGGTGTAAAGACAATGATACTGCTCAGCTGAACCACACACAAGGAACTGTTTTTATTGTTTGACACTGACATTCCAGTGCCTGCAACCATGGGCAGACCATGCAGATTGTCTGTCTTAGGTGCACTGCTTGCTTAATGGAGGCAATAATATTACTTTACTACATGAATATTTGGAAGATGGAGTTGTTAATGCTTCTAAATACCTTACTTTGAAGAAGCAAATTGTTATAAGTACTTCGAAGAATGAGAGTTAGTATTCACTGATCTGTGAAAGTAATTTTGTGTAAAGGATTTTACAAAGATCTTAAAATATTTCAGCCACCGTTCTCTTGTGTGCCAGTGAATGAAAAAGTATTGTTTCTTAAAGCATTATTTTGGGTCTGTGTTACCCTATCAGAACTTACTGTTAGGTATTTTTAGAGTTTCATTTTTATTATTTATATGAAATTTGGTGTCTAGGTCTCAGACGTCTGTTTTGATCTGTAACTAGTTTTCCTGAGTCCAAGCCTAAAGTGCAAGATACGAGAAAGGAATGTAGCTCTGTTTCTCTAATAAGAACAAGCAAGTGGATGACATGCCTCATATGTAACAAAAGATTTATGAAGACAGATCCAATCTCAAGCTGGAGAATTTTTAGTGATGCGATAGTACATTTGACTCTGATCTCTTTTGGTTGCAAAAATTAAACTCAGTTGTAATCATTGAGGCAGAAAAGGAGTTATTAATTGGCTTTCATCATGCAAACTAGTGATATTATTAACACCGATATTATTAACAAAGGAAAATTATCTGAAACTTCAGGTCTGTTACTAGTAAAACTATATGAAAGGAAAGTGTAAACATGTACCTGTTGTATTTCACTCCCCCTCCTCCCAAAGACATATACAAGTAGGTGATGAGATGGAGTGCACATGTACATGGTGTGTGTGAAGTGAAATGGTGAACTGGGTAGATGCTTAGTAGAGGACAGCTTAGAGACAAAATAGAAAGCAGCATGGATGCAGTAGAAATAAGGCAAGCTGAAAATTATGGTTGCCAGAGATCTACGTTGGTATGGGCTGAGGTGCACTGAAATAGCAGAGCTGCTAGATCAACATAGAGACAGAAAAGAAGAATCAGTCTTAAAGGTGTAAACTGCAGAGGCCCAACCCCCATGTTTAGTCTACATCCATATTTGCTTCACAGTTCTTTATTTTACAAAGCTCAGAGTTTCTTCTTTAGTTTTTTATGTGCAAAGGGTGAACACTTGCCTGCTTTTACATGAACTTTCACCCATAGCGCAGGTTTTGGAAATGCATTACTTTGTGAGGGCAAATTTTAGCTTAGACCATGGAGAATTTTAGAGAGAAATTAGTATGGATGCAGGAGGAAATATGAGGATGAGAAGAATGGGAGCTGAGGGAGAAGGCAGATCATAATAATTGTATGTTTACCTGTAATCAGAATGAAGAAGAAGTAATGAGATGTGGGGGTGAAGAGAAAGAAAGAAAAAGACTTAAGAATAGCAAAGCCAGCCTATGTTATCTGTCTATCTGTCTGTCTGTCTGTCTGTCTATCTGTGTCTGTCTGTCTGTCTGTCTACCTATGTACCTACCTACCTGTTTTTGAGTGGCCTCAGTTCTCCAATGATTTAAGCAGCGTTTACTATGCAGTACATACATGCTTGGTTCGGATCACTGTTTGAGGAAATATTGAGATTAGGCAATGCTAGAAAACTAGATGCTAAAAAACAAGCAGTTCTTAAACCATACAGCTGGGAAGATGAATAGTAGTTAAATAGATACTTGTGGTAGAGATGAGGTCCATTGCACGATCTCCAACTAGGAAAAAGGCTAATATGAAAGTGACTGACAGCAGAGGCTTCTCCTGGAGCCTTGTCCAGCTTGTACTGACTTGCCACAAAGCAGCTGAAGCTGGCGGGCACTCTGAAAGTGTCTAGTCCAACACTCTGTTGAAAGCAGGGTGAGCTAGGATCAGCTAGGATTGAATACCTCCAAGGATGAGGGCTCCAAAACCTCTCTAGGCAATGTGTGCCAGTGTACAATCACTTTTGTGTATGATTTTTTTTTCCTTATGTTTAATTAAATTTCCTGTATTTCAGTCAGTGCCCGTTGCCTTTTGTCCTGTGACTGAACATGTTGATTCATACCGTGGAGGAACACAAAAAAAGGGGTACATAAAGCTGACATGTGCACAAAAGACACTTTCTGAGCTCTTCTGTATTGCCTTTGGATACTGAATTAATTGTGAAGACAGGGAAATATTGAAAAGTTATAGTATGCTGTATGCTATTTACAGAACAGTGACATCTTTTTCAGAGGAATTATTTGGCTCAGGTATGTGAGTCTCAGTTGAATAACACCACTGGGAATTATGAGCACATGTTGCTTAGGGCTTTGCTTCACTCCCCTTAATGATACCTGTTGAAGTTTGTGAGTTTCCTTCCATTTTGTGCTCCTCATTTTTCAAAGACTGACATAGGATTCCTCTTCTGATCGAGTTGCATTGATTTCTATTAATGGCTCTGAAGTTTGAAAGTTTTTCCTTTTTTTTCCCCCTCTTTCTTTTTTCTGAACTTAGGACAAACCCTTTGCTTTCACTGAATAGTAGATAATACAATGATGCTGCATCATAAAGTTTTGTTTTTAAATGCCTGTCCGTGTTAGCTATTTATCAATGCTGTTAACAGGTGCTGAAATGTTAGTACACTGGAAGTGCTGTTTTTTTGTCTTATTCCTGTTAAAGCATTCAGTATTGAACTTTGCACAACAAGGAAAGATTCATCATATGCTCAGAGCCTGACTGGCACACAGCACTAAGCTGTAGCTCTCCTCAGCTGTTGCTGTTCTGCTTAAATGCTGTGAAGCAATCTTTTAAGTGGTATGTATGGAATCAAAAAAACCCCTAAAGACTTGTTAAAGTATGTTCCAGGCAAATGTGTGTGTCTAGAAGAGCCCCACCAACAAAAATTGTTCAGAGATTGAATATGGTTGTGAAAGTTTTCTGATGCTTATTTAAACTTTCCACAAATCAGGCAAACTGCTTGTTCTTTCTTGGTTGATTTTGCAAAACCAAAGAAGAATAGCCTTTTATCAACAGCTTCCTTTAATGTAGCTAAAAATTCCTTTTTATTTTTACTGTTTTTTCACAATTAGATGTGAATATTTGGAAAAAGCATCAATAATGGATTTTTTTTTTGCCAGGTTCACAGTGGCAATGAACAGAATTTAATTTCATTTCAGAATGAACAAGAAGTGCTCTAAAGCCATTCTTGCAGCAATGCTGTTGCAGCTTAGGAAAAGAATGAGGAAGTACAAAAGTTCAGAGGAATTACGAAAAATTAAGACAAAAGATTGCCAATCTGCTTAAATATCTAGTAATAGGAACACTTCAGGTTTTATTTCAATTCTGGGCTAAAGGTCAAATAAATTTTTATTATTTGAATTAATAGGTCCTTTTTAGATCTTTTTCAAACACCCTGATGCATGTTTAGCAGAACATCTTTAACCTGGGATCAGGTTTGTATATTAGCTGTTAATTCACTGCAGCCNGGAGTGCAGGTTGTGAGTCAGGTGGATGGCATGGGGCCTGTTTCATGGCCAGTGGCTCTGAGTTTGAGCAATGCAGCTATTAAGCACAAAGGCATTGCCTCTGACACATGAAATCTTTGTGATATGGAGTGGCAGATGTGTTCTGGTATGTGCTTGCTCTGTGCTAACATAATTCCTCAGGGAAATGCTTTTGGCTTGTGTCAGAGGCAGGGCAATAGATATTTCCTTTGGGACCAACGTGGCTGTTCTTGCATTCTGTGCTGCACAGAGGAAGGATGACAAGGGANGCATCAATAATGGATTTTTTTTTTGCCAGGTTCACAGTGGCAATGAACAGAATTTAATTTCATTTCAGAATGAACAAGAAGTGCTCTAAAGCCATTCTTGCAGCAATGCTGTTGCAGCTTAGGAAAAGAATGAGGAAGTACAAAAGTTCAGAGGAATTACGAAAAATTAAGACAAAAGATTGCCAATCTGCTTAAATATCTAGTAATAGGAACACTTCAGGTTTTATTTCAATTCTGGGCTAAAGGTCAAATAAATTTTTATTATTTGAATTAATAGGTCCTTTTTAGATCTTTTTCAAACACCCTGATGCATGTTTAGCAGAACATCTTTAACCTGGGATCAGGTTTGTATATTAGCTGTTAATTCACTGCAGCCAGTGAATTCCCCAAGGTGTTTTATTTGTGGGTAGTTCAACACACCTTTTCCAAGTGACTTATAGCTGTTCTCCATTGTTCTTTTCCTGGAGATGCTGTACCTCCCCAGTGCTTCCTCATTGGTGCAATACAAGTGCGCTGGTCTGCCTCACAGTAGACACTGTTTTAGCCTTTCATATTTATTTCATCCCCTGCTAAATTTCTCTCTTTCTGTGCTTTTGAGTGCTGACTTAGCAGCTAGGCTTCTCATGGTGCCTGGAGCTTGTGCATTACAGCTGTTCTTGCAATGGTGTCTCTCAGCATGCTCCAGGCAAACATTAATGCAGATTATTCTGCTGCCATNACAAGGGAACTTTCCTTTCTGTCCATTAAGCACCCTGTTGGTTTGGTAAAGAAGAGTATAGAATAAGTACACATGGCTTTATTTTAGAAAAGTAATAGTTTGGAATGTCTTACAGTTGGTTTAGAGTGCAATTCACCAGACAATCTAGCATGAAGACAGAGGAACCAGAGGAAACATTCTTCTTTTTACTCCTTGGCAAAACAGACTATACCTGGGTCTTGGACATGGCGTATTCTGCAGGTCACTTAGCGTGCACAAGAGGAGCATAATAGCAAACTGACAGTGAAACTGAGGAGTGTTTATGCTTTCAGACTGTTGGACCGTACTGTCCTGAGGCCATGGAGAGACTTGCATCATTTGAATCCTTGCTTTTCCTTTTGATGTGTTCAGAGTCTGCGTGTTCCTGCAGGGACTGGAGATGTCTGTCCAGTTGCATGGCTTAGCCTGAGTGGCCAAATTTGAATAGTGACAAGCTGATATTCCAGGGAGAAGGATTAGTAGTCTTTTTCTGCCATTCTGCTGATGTCGCCTGTGACAGCCCTGGGCTGACAGTCATATTCTTATGGTGCTAAAGGCAATCAGATTCTTTGTGTTTGCAGTCTTTTTGTAATTGACTGTGACCTGTCTGTGTTCTTTTCAAAATGTTTGTGCTACAATAGACATTCACTATTAATCAGAATGGTGTCAACTAATATTTAAGTGCTTAGGTACTGCAATGATGGTAATTTTCACAAACTTTAATTTGTTCCCAGCAGTCAGGACAACATTTTTGCTAAGTACGAGGTATGCTTCTACAAGCAGGTGCTTTGATTGCATGAAGTATAAAGCTAGGCACTGTTCTCACTGGCCACGGCCTGCAGTAAAAGGGTGTTCCTGTGCACTGTTAGGTGCAGCAGCTGATGTTTGAACAGTGATCTCTGCCACTGAACTCCCACACTCTGTGCACACTAAATTAATTCCCTATCTTTTATTACTTGCCTTCTAAGTAAAAGGCGTAAAACTTCTGAAAGTTTCCTAGTGTCTCTTCCAGCTGTCCTAAATTCCAAGTTTACTTAGATTCTAATTAGATCCTTCAAAGTTAGCTAGTTAGGTACCCTATCTCTTTCCAACTCATTCCATTGCAGCTGGCTACTGATCTTTCTGTGTTACAAAACTGAAAATATGATCAAGACTGTCAGCAATATTATGAAAATGCTATAATTGAAATGTTGTCTTCCAGTTCAACAACTTGATCACCAGTTGGTTTGGCTTCGATGCGAGAGGGGAAAAAAACCCACTTCAGCTACAGTGGCAGCTTCAGAATTCAGTGTCTATTACTGTTAATTAGTCAAAGAGCTGGCTTGATGTTTAAAACTCAGATAGCATCCTTGCTAAGTTGGGGGGATTTTTTTTGAAAGGGTAGAAGGAACTAAGCTGCATAGAATGCATCATTGGTATCTAAAGATGTTGGTATGATGATAGCGTCCTTCATAAAATACAAGAAAAAAGTTAGTGAGCCAGACTTTTTTTTTTACACAATGGCTCCTTTATACTGTCCTGCCAGTAAATGAGTGTAAATGGGAATCAGAGTCACTTAGATTGATGAGGGTTAGCATTTCTTTGGGGAGAGATGTGCAGCAGGCAGAGGTCCTGTGGTTGGTTTTGTCAGCTTCCATGCGCATCGGGGAAAGTAACATGGGAAACTAAATCCTCCCAGAGAATAGGTGGAACTTAACCTTTAGCTCCTCAGTTAACCTTGGCATTGTAACATACTGGATTCTGGATGAGTGAGGCATCTTGAAGTGGTTCTTAAATAGCTTAATTCTTAAATGGGGATGAAATACCAGTATTTTGCTGTATTACTGCTTCCAGACAACATGGCAGGACTTAAAAAAGGTAACAGAAAAGAACTCCAGTTAAGAAGGGTCACTTCTGAACCTGCACTGGACAAGATATGAACCTGGACCAATCCTTCTATGTCTTAGCTCCAAAAATGTTATAGAAGAGGGAGTTTAAGGAACTGAAATATCATAGGGTGGTCGTGGCTGCACTTCAGATGCAGTTGACTGCCTTGGCTAGTATGGGTGTAAAGCACAAAATGCACAGCAAAAAGTAGTTTGCTGGTGCCAGTAAGAAAACTGCACCACAGTTTGATAGCCACAAACACAGGTTGTATACTGAAGTGATGAAGTGATGAATCGTTTTTACACAGACTGAATGGTTTGTGTACATTCATGTTTGTGGTCATGTGTGCTTGTACATTCTTGGTTTAGGGTATAGCCTGTCAGATACAGTCAGATAAATATTTTCCTAAATGTGACTCATAATAGTTTTCTTTCTTTAGCATAACTTTATGGTGTTTGAATGTTTTTTATTTGTCCAGTATGTCATCGTCTAGTCACTTAAAAACCTAGTAACTTCAATTTTTTTAAATAACACATGGCTTCACTGCTTATGATTCACCTTTTGAAATGTGACTGTTGTTCTGACACATTTCTTACGTGTAATTTCACCGAATGGGGTTGTTGCTAATGCAAAACAGGTCTAAAAGGTGATAGATCTAGAATGGGAAAATGTGAAAAGCGAATTGTACATGATTTTGCATGATTATTCCAGCCAGAGTGAACAGAGTCAGCTTCCCTTTTCTACAATGAAATGTTTTTCTACTTCTTTGTGTAGATTTTCATCTGTCTTCAAGAGTAGGACAGATGGTTGGAGATTCCTTGTACTAGCAACACCTCGACTGCTACTTTGTGAAGAAAATTACATTCTCTCCTTCTTTTTGAGACTGTAAGGAATTCAAGGATTGTTTTGTAAGGAATTCAAGGATTGTTTTGTAAGGAAGTATAGTGTGTGGCAGTTTGGATCGAACTAATATCTCTGAATCATGAGTTATGCAAAACTAAGCACAGGTGGTGAATGATGTGTTGTGTTAAAATAATAGGAAATAACTGCCATAGGTCAGGACTACACTGAGGAAGGTTTTGGGTACATACAGGGATACTGTAATCATAATACTAATAAGATTATATATCCAATAATAAGAGCAGGTGAACCTCCTGTGATTCTTTCAAGTGAACACAGTGAGAAATAGTTAATACTTTTACTTAAAAAAAAAAAGCTGGCAAGCTTGTTAGAGAAGTTGACCTAGCTGAGAAGTGATAGAGAGAGTGAGGGAGGATTTGAAAAAGAGATAAGGAAAACTAGAAGAGGAGAACTTCAGGTCCAAGTGAGCAGACTAGAAAATGTAAGCAGGTGGGGAACTGTGATGGCAAAAAAAAGGAAAGGTTGTGTAACTAAGAGAAAGCAAGCCAAAGAAGGCAAAAAAAAAAATCACACCTTATTCCAGTTTTCTACTGGAACGATTGATTATATTCTGAGTAGAAGGAGAAAAGCAGGAAGGGATTACGATAGGAGCCAAAAATTGTGTAGGAGTTACTGGGATTGAAGATGCCATAGTTAGTTGTGATGAGAAAGGTGGAACTAAATCTATCATTTGGAAGAATGACAGAAACAGGGGTAATGTGATTTTTTTGTCTATCTGGGGAAGGTCCCAACCTGTCTTTGAAAGTGTGGTTCCTGATACCCTGGAGAGAAAAAAAAAATCATTGAGAAAGTCAATGAAGAAAGAATGAAAGCAAGAGGAAAAGCCCTGGGGGAAGAGGATTTAGAGCTGTGGACAGTATCAGCTGTGATGATCGCTGATGAAGCAAGAGATAGGGCAGATGATGTATCCCAGAACAACAATGTACAAGTTTGTTCTAGGTGAGGCCAGTATTGGGAATGCAACCTTTACAAGTATTTTGCGATGTTGCCGGATTTAGTCTAGTCACCATAACTGGGTCCAGGAGCTGCTCTGAGCTCAGTAGCAGCAGGATCAGAGCTTAGGAAGCTGACTTTTCTCTTGTCTCTAATTGCTGCCAACCTGAAATGAAGTGCTTGCAGTCAGTGGAACTATATAGTTGTTAGGCTGGTTTGTTAGTGTGGAATTTGATACCAGAAGGTATTATATGTTTCAAAATAATATCATGGGACCAGAGGAAGAAATCTGTGCTTCTATTGTGAGTGAAGTCATGCTGCTTAGTTATTAAGTGTCCTGCAGTCACCTCTTTTTTTGGTGCTGTCTTGGGGTAACTTTATGATGTATCCCATGTCGCCTACTTTATGCCAGAAAAATGAATCTTGTGCCTTTAAACTGAGCCCGAGAGGGGAGAGAAAGAAAAAAAACCCAACCAAAGGAACTTTTTCAAAGCATGTCTGTGTTTCAAGGTCACTACGTCTCTTTGTTGTTCTTCTGCTGCGAGGAGTATTTGCTGCAAGTGGGGGGAGGAAGCACCCTCTTCTTGCCTTTCCAGCCAGCTCTGGGTTCTGTTTCTTCTGAGAGAGATGGAGAGTTGAACTCCTGTGTTCTCCTGGGACTTTGGTTTCTTCTTCCTCTCTTTTGGACTTGTTCAGAACACCAGAACATTGGGACCTCACTGGGAGACCTTCCAACAGCCTGGGGGGCATCCCCCCACACTGACCCAGCAGGGAGACCACGGAGACCACACCCACAGAAGGACTCTAAAATCTTCCAGGTTTTCTCTCCACAGGGAGGGATTTTATTATTTAGCATTATTATTATTTTCCTGTGTGTTTGTTAAATAAATAGTTTTGTGTCTTCTTCACTTTCCTTTGAAGAAATATTCCTTTTCCAGAACCTCGCTGGGGGAGAGGTGACTACAACCTGCTTTCTATCAGAGGATAGTATTTTTTTCCTCTCTCTGAATTTGTCTCAAACCAGGACAGGTGCCCCTCACTGAATCTGCATAGTCATGAACTATGGGGCACCTTTTTAAGAAAACCAAACAAAAAAGAAAAAAAATTAAATATTTAAACTCCAACTTAGGATGCACTAGTGGCACTGCAAATCAGACAGGCAGAGCCAAGGAATGTGCTTCTTATCCCACAGCCACTGTAGGATGAAAGAGGTAGGAAGATGTGAAAGTTTATTCTACAAAGCTATGTACAGTGGCATTCAGCTTGGCCTCTAGCCAGGACATCTCTGTTGACAAAGCTTTACTTAATCTGTCTTGTGCTATTCACATGTAGTCACAAGATTGGATGTGAACACATCAAAGAATACAGTAGCAAATGCAAGCAGCACCCAGACTTTCTCTGAATATTTCAATGAATACAGTAAATGTCGGTGTGTACAACGTGTACAATTAAAATAATGATTTAAAAAAAATGAGGCCTCTCCCACCCAATATATACAAATCATTGTGTATGCAGAAACAGCTGATTAGAACTGTGGATCAGCTTGTAAAATTAGTTCTGTCATGGTGTTGAGTGCTGCAGAAGTGACTTTCAGCCAGAAGTGACAGCAAACCTCTTTATCTCAGCCTGTCCTGTTGCTTTTTCAGCATCACAGACACCACTGATGGAAATAGGAGCTACCAGTCAGTGCAGAATCAGCCCTATGATAGACTCCACAGATAGTAGATTTGTCACATGCGTGGAAGAGGAGATTTTTGCTCTTGGCGTGCAAATTGCAGGCTTATGTATAGGATTGCATGCAGCTTATTTTTTTACTGATAATTACAGGTCCTCTCTGACGTTAGATGGTTGTAGTATAGCCAAGCTTGTAAACTTTTTTACTAGACGAATACTCCACTGTCTTTTATTCCTCCTTGATTTTGTATAAAGTTTATGGAAGAGCCATGGGGCTGAACACAACCATGTGACTGTAGTGGGAAGGTTTGTAAAAGGGAATGAGGTATTTGATAATGATCTCTTCACTTAGAATATTCTTTTAATGTTTTTATCAGAAAGAATTAATTCATAGGTTTTATGGACACTTGGATATGGCATTTAGATTTTGTCCAATTCATGGTACTGAAATACCTCATTGTTCGTGGTTTGTATTTACGGAACAGACAATGGTAGAGCAAAAAGTAAACCAAACAATAACATTATGAATGATTCTTCTCTTCCTGTATAGCACCACATAATTCTTGTAAAGCTGTTGCTAAACTTACTGTGCAGTCATATAGCAGTTTTGTACGAACACTGAAGATGCATTGGTTTCTGGCTTTGCTGTAGAGTAGTTTTGCACATTGTCCTTCGTGTGTTGTACTCATCTCTTTACCTATTACTTAATGAGTGTCCTTATCATTGCTTATTTTGTTTGTTTCTTACCCATGATCTTTTTTTTTTCTAATTTTTATACTAGCTTACAAAAATGTACATTTCCATGGTGTAAGTACACGTGTTGGATTTCAGAGCTTAAGGCAAACAGGATAATCTCCTTTTGAATGTGATTTTCCAGTATACATTTTTTAATCATATATATACTTGGTATAAGATAATAGTGTCTTATCTTATGACGACAATTCTGTAGTCATTCAGTATAGAAGCAGTACTGTTACTGTAGTGGGTTTTTATATCCTGTTAGTGTAGAAGGTATCTGAATTTGATTCCAGTAGTAGTTATTCTTGCCTTTGTCAATGTTACCATATTATCCTTGAAAAATAAGGTATTTCTAGTCTTGACAGTGAAAATATTGGTGATTAAATAGGCAGTTAAAGGGAAATTAATCATATGGATATTTTGATAGTAGCCAACTTCCCTCACATGTGAACTTACTGTCTTTGACAGTATTGAGCACTCCATTGTGCAGATACAGCCTATAGGCTTCTGCTAATGCACTGTTGTGTGACATCTTTTTGTATTTGCACCTTCTTGGTTTTTGTTGAGCAGCATCCTTCTAAGAGGGTATGCCTATAGTCAATGATAATTTGACTGTTGGGTATTTTTCTTCGAGTTCTCCTTGTTTGATCACATTTTAAAAAAATCTTGGCATAAGAGTTTTCTATTTTTTAACATGGCTGATTTGTTTAATGAAGTATCAGAAAAGCAGTTTTATAAACTAAATTATGACTCCTATGTACAAGTGCATTAGTAGTTAAGGAATGATTTGTATCAGGACTGCTAGATGAGCCGAGAGCAAAGGAGGACACTTTCTTTGTGTCACAGTAAGTAGCACAGTAGCTGGACCTACCCAAAGAAAAGCTATTGGAGACAATTTGTAGGAAAAGAGACTTTTCCTCCTTTGAGGAGGGAAAACTAGTAATAAGGAGGATATAGTGAAATGTAAGATAAATAAGGAGAAAATAATGACACACCTTCCTATGTCTTGTCTAATAGTTGGCTTTTTGCTCCTCATTTAATTTTCTTAATTGCTTAAGTGCTAATCAATACAATACAGTAGTTATTTGGAATTTTCCTGCCACACGAATTATAGCTTTTCACATTATTTTATTTTGTTCCATCCTATAAAGAGTTTATTTAAAAAAAAAAAAAAACAACAAAAAAAACAAAACAAA
>WEIV01018933.1:2819-13570 GCA_013390005.1 Calyptomena viridis | reverse complement strand
CAAACATTGAACACCTTACAACCACAGTATAATACAGTTGAGCTTCAAGTTTAAATTCAAATGGACAGTTAATTTGTTCCTTGTTTCTGTAGAAAACTGAGTTTCTGAACTGTGATGAATATTTGCAAGTCTCACATAATTACCCCTCATGTTTCTGAGGACAATAGAGATGAAGCATTTCCCAGAAGAGCTAGATCATATTTTATGTGGACAACAGGATAGAAGCCTCAATCAGCAGGTTTAATCTGTGTGGCTGTTTAAGGCCATATAACCATGGTGGCTGGAAAATGTTCTTTTATGTTTATCTCTATAGAGTTGGCAATTCATGCAGTCTGTCTATGAAGATCTGGTTGTTTTTTCTTAATCTGCTTCAAACTGGACCAGCTGGGTTTGTTTATATGGCTCAAAATAAAGAGAGCTATCACTTAAGCATTTCTGCCAGTAGGGGCACAACCCTCCAGTTGGTGAATGGAGAAATTAGGGATATTCAATGTTTGCCCAAGGCCTCGTTGTCTGAGTCAGCAAAGCTGTTCTGCAGCTTAGCCCTCAGTTTTTTCAGGGACACTATGGGAGCTGAAAATTGCCTTTGCCTTAATACTTAGCTTAATTGTGTAGTAGAAAAGATAATTCATAGTAGACTCTTCTCACTCATTTTTTCAAACACGTGTGGGAAACAATGCCTACAGTTGTTGGGTGAGAGCATGAGCCAATACACACTGTGGCCTGAAAACAGATCAGTGTCAGTATTTTTACCAGCATACCTGTGTGTGCCCCTTAATACTTGGTCCTTACACACATATACTGCACTTAATAATAACTGTAAAATAGGTGATTTGTATATTACTGTGATGGACAGGAAGCTGAGGAGTGGTATCAAGTAGTACTGGAGAAACCCTGTTAAGATTTTGTCTCTGGAAAAATCTTGCTTGTTTGTTGATCTGAGGTTAATAAGTTTCTTGAGCAAAAAGTTAAGTATTGTATCTATATATGCTATGATCTTTTGCCTCCTTCATGGTGTTATGGGTTATTCCAAGAATTACTTTATATGAAAAATTTGCTCATTTGTTGATGTGGAATCTGCTGGAGTAATTCAAAATTAAAAATGAAAATTCTGTATTATCGTAACAATCTTTTTTCTAGAGTAGTCCATGAACCAGCTCATGCCCTAGATTTAAAGATAAATGTGTAAATAACACATTATACTCTTGGGCCAGGAAGTGTCTTCATTTCGCAAAATATTAAAATTGTGGTTTAAGCTGTTCCTGAATTCTCTGTAAAAATTGGGCAAGTTCAAGTTAAAATAATGCAATATCTGGCCAAATTATTTTAATGAAAGAAGCCCTTTTGCTGAGCCAGTGTTAGAAGTACAGATGACTTAATGCGAAACAAAGACTACCTGTGGTTTGGTAATCATTTCCTTTACCAACAGTGTGTGTCTGGGTCCTTTATCTTCATTTTTTTTCTATTTGCTTTCTTCCTGCAAGCTTTCTGTTTATCCAGTATCTCAGCTCATTGCCCCATCTATTTACATTTTCCTCCCTGCTCTGCAGTTTAGTTAGAAGCAACTCTTTGTGTTAACTGCTGATAGAAAAAAAGTACAAGGGAGAATGTTTGTAGGATGTTGACTATGTTGTTTACAGAATTTTTCAAGATTTCTAAATAACTGATGATACATCAACCATCAATCCAAATCCATATCCAGAGAGACACTTTAAAACTTTAGTGCTTAACAGAGCTTGAAATATGCACCTGTCCTCCACTCTATGCTGCAATTACAGACTGAGGGAAAGATAGACTCTTGTAACTATTTACATGTCAAAACACTGTCTGCCAATAACTATCTCACTGTTGGCATCTGCTGGTGCTCTGTACTTGGTATTTCCATCATTTTGAGATAACAAAGTTCAGCACGCACAGGAAAATGTAAGAACCAAAAGCTGTCATCTGTGGAGGAATAAACAGTGTATTTTAAGAAAAATAAATATAAAAATTAGTTTTCTCCAGACCCAAAGGAAATAGATTATATGTATGTTCTCTAAAGGTACATGATATTTTTGAATTATGATATTACAGACACATGCATTAACATTAATTCTCTGCAAACATGTGGATCTTTATTTAATATTTTTCTTAAAACTCAGATTATACCATGAATGGTAGTTTTGAATGAAGCAGCACCAATTTTTTATTTATTGCTGTCCAGTACTCCTGATGGAAGACATGAGACCTAGACAGAAGAGCAAGTTGTGATAGACTAGATCAAGTTGTAGCTAACTATAACCTAGTTTATAAATTGAGAATATTAATATTTTTGGCTCAGGCATAATTTTAATATAACATTCAGTAAATGTATGTTTCTTTCATCTTCAAAACATGTACAAAATTTTAGGTAATACACTTCTGGTAATGCAGCCAAACATTTTTTACCTTACAAACAGAAATTAAGGTGCCTATACAAATAAGTAGGCCAAAGCCACAAAGTGAAGATGTTTCAGATCCAAGCTCAGAACTGTGAAAGTTCAGCTTCATGTAGCTGTACTTAATACTGGTTCAAGCGTCCAAATTTGTGAAGACACTGAATATGTCTAAATGTCTGAACAGTCTCTTTGACTGTGGCACTATTTATGGTGTTGGCTTGAACGTTGTGCTTGTGCTGAAGTGCTTTCCTAGTGTAAAGCTAGAAAGACATTACTTAGTGAATTTCATATTTCAGCATGGAGTGACAGTCTTTGTGAATACGCAAGTGTTCTAGTTGGAATCTCAGCTTTTCCCCACATGAAGAAGCTCTGAACACCAAAATGAGATGTGTAGGGGGTTTGTTGTTTTTTTTTTTCCCCCTTTCATAGGTAGTGTTTGTAGATAAAGACATAAGAAGCAGAAGTTGTATTTTTGGAATGATACATTTATACTTGTTTTATTTTTTTTTTTTAAAATGTGAATACTCAGGGTCAAAAGCTGTAGGTACTTAGTAAGTGAATCTGAGAGAGAACAATGCTTTTATTTCCAGAAAAGCACGGTGCTGAATTTCTAGCAATACCATTTTTCTACATCTGCTGCTCTTCCCAGAGGTGGCTCCCAGCTGATCCTCTCTGCATACTAGAGTACACCTCCTGCCTAACATGCCATAGGTCACACTTGTATTTTCTTATCTCTGCTCATCCTTTCCCCCATGCTCACAGTAGGGTCTCTGTTTAAGTCAGAAAATATTGTTGTCTGCAATTGTTAGCAAGTGATCTATTCTCTTGATATTTTTTTTTTTGTGGTTTTAGTTTTGGTAATGTGGATGTCGCTGCTAAAGGTGTGTGGTAAAATATAAATATCGATGAAAAATTACCCTTGTAGGTCTGTGGTTTAAAAAAACCCAAACCTATTGGAAGGCAGGTTTAAATTCCCCTGAGAATAAGTTAAAGATGTTTCCTGAAAATTCTGGCCTTGGTTATCAATGTACTGTGTCTTTTCCATATTTTTTTACAGGTTTAAGAATAACTAATGTCTTGCTCATCGTACTGACCCACCAGACAGTTGTCAATCAAACATTTGCATAAGCAGAGATCACTGAAGGTTGCTTGGTTTTTTTAAAGGGAAGGCATTTTTAGCTTTTGCCTTTGAAAGAGCAGGTCAAGCACTCTACCCAGCATTAATGATTTTTCTCGATTCATCACTCAATTGATTCAGTAACTTGACTATTATTAACCCAGACCATTAAATGCTTTTAACCCTTTTCCGTGGAAAGAAGGGACCTCTCAAGTATGAAGAACTTCAATGAATGTATTAATTTCATGCAGTTACCATTTGCCCCACAGGTTTGGTTTGCTTTAGTGATATACTTTATAAAGACAATTCAAAAAGCAAAAGAATCTTTTCTTCTAATTTTTGTTTTGCTGCACTGAAGATCTTTGTTAAGATATAAAGCATTACGTGTTGGAAGTGTCAGTAGAAACTGTAATAACAGAAGCTGGTATGTTCTATACAGGTGTGAAAGGTACATGTATTTAAGGCAGATTAAGAAAGCATCAAGAGATGTGGGGAAACTACTATATTGCAGCAAAAATAAATGGCAGTGAAAAAAACATCCCTTCTGCTGAGTAATTAGTGGAATACAAGGAACTCTGTATACAAATAGTTTTTGTCTTAATACATAGCACTAATATTTAACCATATATTCTCTCTATGACTAGAAGTGAAGGCTGTTGCAGAAGTTAGTACAAATAATAATTCAACTCCTTCTCCTTCACATTAAAATTAAGTACACAAGGGGTAAAGCTCTAGTGTAGTAAGGACTGTGAAGTGATTAGTTTCAGACAGACAGGACTAATCAGTAGGGCTCCTTCCTGTCTCCTTGGGAATGGCCACTGCTGCAGAGAAGGCACCGAGTCCTTCACACATGAAGAGTGTTTGAGTTCTCAAACTGTGTGTTCATTATGTGGTTTTGCAAGGAATCTGGTCATCCTGTTTGCATAGGATTTTGTTACTGCTATGGAATGCTTTTGAGGAAAGTTTTTTCCAAGGCAGGGTAAGTTTTGTCATTTGCTGTTATTAAAGAGCCACAAAGAAAACAGAATTCAACAGAGTTAGTGCTGTATTTTTACCAATCAGCAAGACCTGCTTCTCATGTCAAATAGGTCGTACTCTGTGGTTTTTTAGCATTGGCCGGGAAGGCATAACGACGAGAGGGTAGACTCCATGAAGTATTCAGAAGGTTTATTTATCTATTAGAGTGCTAATTTCTATGCAGAGAGAAGTAAGCATCTAAGCAGCAGTAAAAGCTGTAATACCTACCAGCAGACTCTGCATCCAGCGTTCCCCAGGCAGACTGCCTGGAGAACCCTGGACACAAAGCTCTTGCCTGACCAGATCTCTCTGGCCAGGCAGAGGGTCTGCTCTCAACATGTCTGCTTTCTAAGAAAGTCAGAACATGTCTCCTCTCCTTCTTGCGCAGTTGCAGATATATATATTAGACTATATTGTTTATATTAGTTGTCCAATGACCTGAGGCCAGGCTCTCCCTGTCCAACCAAGGGGAAAAAGGTCACAGCCAGTGAAAGCATGACTTTTGCTCATGCTCAGGAGAAATGTGGCCTATAGGACAGGGCCACAGTACTCCATCCAAGTCAGTGGATGCTTGCTAAAGGATACCAACACAATTCCTATTCTAAGATATTGCTGCCAATCACTAACACTGTTGTATTTCTTTTTGCCAGACCTGTCCCTACCCATTCCTCTCCCATGCCATTTACTGTAATAGTAGCTCAGAATTTGGATCTACTTGAATTTCGGCAGGTAGCGCTTTCTCCTACCTATTTTTAGGGAGACAACAGGGAAGTGGTGGATTTCTTTCTTGTTTCTTTTCCTTCAGAATAATTGTACTCTGCACGATGATCTGATTACAGAACTTGATTAAATTCTTTGAGGTAACAACAATATGATTGTAACTAACTGCTTGTGGCCAACAGGTGAATGAAAAGCACATTATGAATAACCTCTTTCTTTATAAAAACTTAATAATGGCCTAAAACAAGATTAGATAATGACACTGAAGAGCTTTATCATGCAAAATGAAATCAGCATTGTCAGATATGTAGATGTTTAATAACACTAGAATAATTCCCGTTAAAGGCAATAACTTGTGTGTCATACTGTCTTTCCAATTTTCACTTGGCTTTTGTATTCTTGACTTAAAGAAGCTTGATGCTTTCAACAGTTTTTGTATAGGTAGGAAAATATTTTTTTTTGTGGACGTGTGTTTTGGTCATAGTTTTTAATGATTTTACTAACCTATCATATTTGTAGATTTGGCACATTGGCATATGAAATAGCCTGATTCAAGACTAAAATGCTATTTTTTACCTAGTTAGTGAAAATTTTAAACCCTGTTTAAGATGAGTTGATGCTTTATAGACATATTTGAAAGAAATTTCTTTTATTTGGACATATTCAAAATCAGAGCACTACTGCCATTGGTTTATAGGTGTGTATTTTCATTATAAACAAGGTGCAGCCAAATGCCCTGCAGATGAGCATTGACTGGGGGACTTTGAAGGAGTTTTAAAGCATGGTCTTACTCCAGGATGATCAGAGAGGGGAATGGGCATATCTACTAAAACACAGTCCTCACCATGCTTTCAGAGAGTTCATCAGATACTTCCTTCTGTGCTTGATTGCTTTTGAGAAATCTTGGTACATTTTGCTTCTTCAGGGAAGAATATATAAGGCAACTTGTATGCTTGAACAACATACACTAAGTAAAAACTTCCAGGCCTATATGCTGCTGATATGGAATTTAAGTTTATCATTCAGAGGTGCAAGGAAAATAAATGTAGTAGAAAACTATTATCAGCAGGTTTTGTGGTTTGTGGTTGTTTTGGTTTTGGATAGTGCTCTATCCTTCCAGGTCCCAGGTGTAGCATCCTCATCTCAGCTCAGCATCTCTCTCCACATTCGAATGCTGGTCTCCTTCTTCCTGTCTAGACCTTATTTTATCTCAATTTTCACTTTTGTGCTGCCTGAATTCAGCCAAATGGGCAAACTATGGTTTTTATCCCAAACTTTTACTACTAGGTGTAATTTAGCAGAATTTCTCAGGAATACATAGAAACGCATCCCTGAGAGAATTCATTCCATTGTCAGTTTTCTAATGCCTATTTTAAAGTGTCAGAAATATTAATATGTCTTTAACAAAAGGCCAACAAAATGGGGGGAAGAGACATTGGCTTTCCATAATATTTTTTTGTTCTGGCTGGAGATTTTAAAATAGCTGAAGCAAAAATTCACTTTAAAAGAGATTTTTGCATGTAAAATTGTAGTTTGCACAATTTGGTATGAGTACTGGAAAATAAAGCACAGCTTTTAATAACAGGGAAAATTATCAGTTTGCTTGTGATATATACATATGAAGTTTATAAGATAACTATCCACGTCTTTAGAGTATGGTCTTAACGCTGCTTTACAGCAAAAAATGATTGGCTCTCTGAATTGCTTAGCAACCAAGATTTGTATTAATTTCAGCATAGCTGTATGTTTTTATTAGGGAAAGAGTTTTGCACAAGGCATCTTTAGACTAGCATAGTTATAGAAAACCATCAAGCTCTAGGTTACATTTAAAAAAAATAGTACAGTATGAACTCTTCTATAATTAGAACTAATAATTTTTGCCCTTATGTGCTCCTTCCACCGGAGGATCAAAAAGTGTTCTCCAAACATTACATAAGCCTCACAAGTTATCACTGTAATCAAAGACTCATACATTGACTTATTTGGTTTGCAGGAGCTATAAATGAACTAGTTCTTCTCTGGAGGTTCATGTAGAGGTTTGAATTCATTGTGTATTGAGCTGTAAGATGAAATCATTGAAGTAAGTCTTAACTTTTTAAGTTCCCACTTCTTTCCCTATTTTCAAAAGTTTTCTGCCCTAGTTGTGCACATAAGGTTTAAGAGAAGACACGTTTTGATGGGCCATTGCTCTCAGGCTGTGAAAATGAAGACGTGAATTTAGCAGCTCTTCAGCTCCTCAGAGACTCTTAGGATGTTTTTATTCATGGGCAAAGTTTTATGAGTTTGTCTGACTGCTGACACCAGCTATACATAAGAACCAGTTATTTTCTATGGATTTGGTGCTGTAGTCTAAAGGAACTTATTATATGCTGCTTCAGACCAGTATTGTGATTTCTGAAAAGCTTGGGATCTGCTAAGGAAAAGTCATATAAAGAGCCAGTACCACTGCAATGACATGCAAGGTCTAAATTAAAGACATATTGTTATTGGCTGTTTGGGAGGGTTTTTTACCTGTTAAGACTATAAGGATCATAATTAAGAAGCCACAAACAATTGTTTTAAATCCCCAGCAAAAAATGGCTTGTTTGATCATAAAAAATAATAGTTTTGTTTTATCTTCCTTGTGGATTTGTAGTTGATGCAGAGTAAACATTTCAAAAGCAAAAAAAAAAAAAAGCCAAACAACAAACTCTTAGTTAAAATTATATTATTTGCACTATAATTCATTAAAGTTAAACATCATTTAATGACAAAATTGCTACCTGGATTGATAACAGATCTCTCAGCTGTAAGTTTATATTATCGGTTTGACGAATTCTAAGATTAGGAAAGCATGTTACCATCTTTGGGTATAAACCACTGCAACATAACCAGCATTCTCTAGCCTAGAGAAATAATTCGTATTTTAAATGCAAAATCCAGTGAGAGAATAGCAGCCGTCAGGATCTGACTGTATCCATGATCCATAGGGCATATGTCACCATCTGCATGAAAGCCACATTTTTTTTTCAAGCTGGCAACCTCATCCTTGCATAATTCCTTTCTTCCTTCTCATCAGGAGTCCATTAAAAAGAGCCACTGTTGGAGCAGTAGACTTTCTTCTTGAGGATGTGGACTCTCCACTAAGCTGGAATAGGAATGAAAGGAGACTGAACGTGGTAGATTGTTAAGATTTCTTTAGAGTTTCTATTAGATACTGAGCCCTTNTAAACTTATTTTTCTATATTAAAGATAATTAAATCTAGGTTGCTCACTGATTAGATGGATGTTTTTCACTGACCTTTGTGTACTTTCCTGTCTTTCTTGGCTATATAATGCTTATTTAAGATAAAGTAAACCATGCTACCAGGAGAATCTTATTCCCAAATTCCCTCAAGCCCAGTGGTGCACACACAGAGGGTGTGACATGTCAGTTCAGGTTGTTGTTGTGGATCAGAGGACGGCTTGAATCCAAGTGACCAGCATTGTGCTCATCTCTGAGTTTCCTAGACTGATACTCATTATCACAACTGTTCAATCGTAGTTGTTGAACCAGTGTATTTCACCATTACCAANATAGTTTACTTAGGTGTTCAGAAGTCAAGAAGATTAATTTTGAAAGATACTGAATGTATAATGCACACAGTCCTATGAAAGAGACAGCACAAATTTAAAACTCATTAGTGCTTTCTTACATATAGTAATGGACATGGCTACAAAAATGCTAGGGTAACTTCCTGGGTGACTAGCAACATTCAGTATAGACTATTCAATCTCAAACTGATTTTATAATTTGCTTACCTAACATTAGGCAAATATACAAAATAATCTTGAAATTACTACATAGGTAAAAGATAGAATTTTGGAGACTTTCTGATCTGGCTTTATATATTTTTTAATTTTCTAAAATAAATGATTGTAAGTTCAATAAATAAGTTCTTAAAATAAGTTTGTAAGAATATTAGCATAAATATACATGATAGGTCTGAAATTCTTGTGGAGGTTTTTTTTTGTTTACATTTGTTTCATCTCTAGTTTATATTAACTTAAATAAAAGGTTTTTTCTCTCTTCTTGTTTGCTATTTTATCCACAAATCTGTACCTTTCCATAGAAATAAAAGCAGTTAATCAAGCAAAAAAAAAAAAAGCCAAACAACAAACTCTTAGTTAAAATTATATTATTTGCACTATAATTCATTAAAGTTAAACATCATTTAATGACAAAATTGCTACCTGGATTGATAACAGATCTCTCAGCTGTAAGTTTATATTATCGGTTTGACGAATTCTAAGATTAGGAAAGCATGTTACCATCTTTGGGTATAAACCACTGCAACATAACCAGCATTCTCTAGCCTAGAGAAATAATTCGTATTTTAAATGCAAAATCCAGTGAGAGAATAGCAGCCGTCAGGATCTGACTGTATCCATGATCCATAGGGCATATGTCACCATCTGCATGAAAGCCACATTTTTTTTTCAAGCTGGCAACCTCATCCTTGCATAATTCCTTTCTTCCTTCTCATCAGGAGTCCATTAAAAAGAGCCACTGTTGGAGCAGTAGACTTTCTTCTTGAGGATGTGGACTCTCCACTAAGCTGGAATAGGAATGAAAGGAGACTGAACGTGGTAGATTGTTAAGATTTCTTTAGAGTTTCTATTAGATACTGAGCCCTTTCTATAGAGGGCAGAAATGGTGTCAGGTGGCTCCATGTTTTCAGAGTATAGGTCCTGAGGACTGATTATACCTTACTCAAAATGGTCCTGCCACTTCTTTTTCCTCATGGATGATTTGTGGGCCAGTGTGAATAACCAAGGTTTACTTTACTCAGGAGGTGAAGCGAATATAGTGATTGAAAAAATATGGCAACATTAGATCAGATACGTTTAGAACTAATTATTTTTTAAATTTGGTGAACTGAAACTATTCATTTCAGACCTAATACATCAAAAAGTTAGTTCAAATATTGCGGCATTTTGAGGGCAAAAGGCAGCTGCTACAGAAGCTTCTGTGCAGTTTTTGGATAGCTCAGGGTTTATAACATTACTCCAATAAAATGCAATTCATTGCCCACACAGATCCTTTCCTCGNGTGTATTTCACCATTACCAAATTAACAGGTTGGATAGTGGTCTCATACAGGAAATATTCCTTCAAAGCAATTGTCTGAATTTTATCTGAGATTATGCCATTCTGTGTTGATTAAGTTTTGTCTGGCAAATAAAATCTTCCCTATTCCTTTCCTCTTACCCTGTTATAGCTCAACATTTGTGATTTGACTCATCAGCCGGCACAGCTTGATTCTCTGCTGAATCTGATGCAAAAGAGAATAGCTCTGTCTGTCTGTAAATGGGCTCATCATTATTTTCATTCTAATAACAAATTATTCTTATCATGAAGTAATACTGTGTGCAATAGATATACTGCTGGTTATATGAGTCCTACGTAGGAGTCTGGGTGGAGGCAGAAACCCACTAATTCTCTTGTGTTACAAACCAGGA
>WEIV01018931.1:2204-42404 GCA_013390005.1 Calyptomena viridis | reverse complement strand
ATTTGCAGCTGCATCATTTCTAAATTTGTTTGGTAAAGCCTTGAGGCTTCACTGGAGCTTCTGTCAGGAACCATTTGTATACCTAACAAGTCACAGTCCTGGACAGTTTGCCATCTGAATGGAGAAAGACACAGAAGATAAGTGACACACACAAGCAGAGGGAGAAGAAGAGGTGAGAATGGGATGGCATGGTCAGATTTGGCTTGGTTTGGTGTTGAAGTTGGTGGGCAGTGCTATCCTGCCATGGGACTCAGTCTCTGCTAACACTGTGTGGTCAGGTGCACCATATAGTCCTCTGCAGGTGAAGCTTCTCCTCAGAAACATCTTAGCTTCATCCTTGCATCAGTCGAACAATTCCCTAATGTTCCTTTTACTGAAAGGCTGCTCTAGAACTAAACTTTTAGCAGCCAAATCCCTGTTATTTTGAATTTAAATTTATTTGTTCCCATATTAACAAATGTCCATGTAGTCCTCTTTGACCTCTGGTTTGAAGGACTGGGTTTTTTGGGTGGTTTTGTTTTGTTAATTTTGGCTTAGATAAATCAGTGTTTCTTACATGAAAAAGCATAGTTTTTACCTCATGAGCATGCTGTACAGCAGAGTTGCTGCAAGCTTGCCTCTATAGACACACGTGAAATACCTTTGAGCTTACTAGCTAATAGACTGTCAGCAGCACAGTTGCCACAGTGTAAAGGTCAGTACAAGGTGACCAGGTTCATGCTCAATTTGAGTATTCCAGTTTTTGGGTTTTTTTTATAGAACCTAACTTTCTTGAGATTGAAGACCTAAGTGCTGCAAAAAGCTTGTGGTCTTCTTTAGAAGGCTCAGTGTAGTGGGATTCACTTCAAGCCTCTGGCCAACCTCAGGGTCCTTCTCCAAAACAGTTCTGAAAGAAACACCAGTTAGATTTACCCGTTCTCTTGGAGGCACTTCTCCGGTCTCTTGATGGTACTGTGCTGATAGTTTGGAATCATCCTGCATTTGCACTCACAGTTGTTACAGATGCTGCACTGTTAAACCTTATTTTGGGCTCATTTTCATGCTTTTCTTCCCTTCTGATGCTCAACTCTGCCCTGATAGACCACTGTGAAAGAACTTCCTCACAAATGAGCTTTCTTCTGGGTATTTTCCCTTTGCTCTTGTTTATTCTTGTAAGTAGTTAATCTGATTTATACATCTTATACTTTTGCTGACTTTTCTTACTTTTCCCGGTTTAGCCTATGTAGGGCTTTACCAAATGATTTATTAAAATCCAAACAGATTATATTCACAACATTTTTGAGGGAATAAAATAGAAAAGAGACATTTTGGATCTAGTATGCCATGATCAGTCTTCTGTAATTCATCTGATATGCTTTTGTTTTCCATTCTTTTGTCCAGATTTTTGTGCTATCTGTAGAAGACTGATGTGCCTGTATTACCAAAATTACTTTTTTCCTCTGCCTTTCCTCCCAAGTATATGCACCATATTTGACTTTCTTCAGTCCTGTGGTACTCCCTCACTTGATGGATTTATTTAATATCTGTGCTATCAGACTTGCAATTTCATGTACCAGTTCTTTTGGTGTTCTGTGATTAAGATTGTTCTGCCACCCAGACTTGACAGCAATAAGCTCTTTGTATTTTGCTTCCATCTCAGTAATTTCTATCCCTGAAAACTCATTCTTATTAGCTGTCATGTGTCTGCTCCACTGTTCAGCATCAGTTTGTTTTTTTGAAAATGAGTGGAGATAGTGATTTCTTTTGGGAGTTATGTGTACATTCCACATGAGGTCTACTCTACTCCAGTGAAGAACTTCATACTTCTTTCATGTGCTGGGTGTGTTTATTTCTTTTTTGTTAGTTTGTTTTGTTTTGTTTTTTTTTTGTTTGCTTGTATTTCGTTTCTTTTTGTAATGAAAATATGGCTGAAGCACTTTCATAGTCTGTATTGTCTTTACAGTCCCTCTGATTCATTTTCAGCAACACTGCCATTATCTCTGTATCTCATGAACTCTGAGGACGTGTGTTTGTGAATTTTAGGATAGCAGAACACATCCAGAAGTTACCCTTTCACAAGTGTAAGATCTCTTTTCTCCTTCACTTGAAGTTAATAACTAGTTGAGGCTGGACCTTTCTCTTACAAAACTTTCTTCCCTTGGGGTTGAGGCTAATTTTAAAGCTCTATTACTCCTTCCTTCAAGAAATTTAGCATTGCTACAAATGGATGATGGACAGTCTTTGTTTTCTTGGCAATTATGTGTAAGTGAAGAAAATGGTTCTGGGAGACCAGAAGGATGATGTGGGTGGTCTTTCAAATAACAAAAAGAAGACAGTTATAGCAAGTGCATGCATGTCTGTAAAAAGTACTACAGACTGCAGGTAGATCTTTTAATTAGTCTGGACCTAGAGACTTCTTTTTAGCATTGGGCCTTCTGTGACCTACTGAAGATGAGGCTCAATATTTCTGAAATACTCCAGAGCAGCTCTGTTGCCAGTGGAGCAGATCACAAAATAAACCCCAGAATTTTAAACTGTTTCTGTGGAAGAATTTGAATGCATTGATCTATCTTTCTAGGGTTTTTTTAAAAGACTAGCAATTAGGGGCTTTGCAGACTTTCAGTGTCAGATTTTTCTTTCCGAAGAAAGTGCACATAACAAAAAATGATCAAATCTTGGAGTGGGTGCAAAAGCAACACAGTTTTTGAAAAATTTTAGCTGGCTTTAATTGCTCCATGCCAAGGACGTAACTATAGAGTGAGTTCTGAATTAATCTAAACTGTGTGCACCAGCCTAATACTGTGTGGACACTTCATAGATTTTTTTGTTACCTTCTGAAAGCAAATTGAAACTGCAAAGCAGCAGAGGGGTTTTTTTTAGTTTTCATCTGGTTCTTTTGTGGAAGCACAGAAATTAAGTAAGAGCACAGAAATTAAATAACCTTGCTTAAAAAGACACAGAAAAAATTACAAGTGGTATGCTGCCATTGATAGCTTTACTCAAAGATCCTTGTCTGTTGCCTTGCATAAGATGAGTCCACTGTGAACCACCCACCTGACAAACTATAGTGCTCTGGAAGCTGAAGCAGTTTGTGACCCAAGGAGATAGTGCTGAGTGATGGGAGGAAGGTGTCCACATCTTTTGTCCAGGTGCAGGGATACAGTTGGGTTCTAGCTGTCAACTGGCCTCACGAAGAACATGCTCAGTTCCAGCAGGGTTTGATAGTTCCAGTACTGTGAGATTCAGACTGAACTGTGCTGTCACAGAATTCATTTCAGTAGTACTGCTGTGTCCAGACATGGCCTGACCATGTGAGTCCTGCTAGGGCCAAGTTGGGTGTGTGAAGAGCTGCTTGGGTTCTAGGGAGTTTATCATGTTTGAGTGCTAGACTTGAAATTAATCCTGATTTTCATGCTATACTAATGGTGATTTAGCCCTCTTCCCAGAATTGGAGTGCTAAAGTGTTGAGTGCAGACCCACCAGTGTCTTCACAGAACCAGCCTACTGGGGGACACAAAAGTCCCTGTGAACCTGAGCTGACATCGTGCGGATTGTGATTTTGCTCAGAAAGCCACAGCTTTTTGCTACAAAGGTTTGGATACTCTGGTGCCCTAACCCCAGTTTTTCAGAAATTAATTCCAAAAGTATCTGGCTGGGGAAAGCAGCATTCTGAGGGCAAACTGCACACACTGTAAAACAAATGTAGGTTGGACTGGCTGGAGCTGCGTCTGGAGTAGGTGGCTGTCCAAAGCTGGTGTATGTGTGCATAAGATGATGTTTTTTTTTTTAAGATGACATTCAATATGTTTTTCTGACAGGTAAGGGTGAGCCTATAGCAACAGCTTTAAGGTACATGTTTTTAGCTATCTATTGACTTAGTATTCAGGAAAGGAATAAATGTTTGTTTGCATGTGTCTGTATCATGATGATATAAAAATGGTAGGTAGGCTTCAAGAATTCTGCTGCTTATGTACTGGGAACCAGCAGAACTTAATGAGGTTTTTCCTTTTTTCACCTTAGATGCAATCTACTTTCTTTCTAAATTCAGGATCATCAGAGAAAGCAAATCTAACTAGATCCCTGCTATTGCAAGTCCTTCATGACCATTGCCAGTGCCCTTGATCTCAGATATTTTTTGTTCCGCACCAGATTTGTGTCTTCCACTGTTCTGCTCTACAACTGGAGACTGTTGTAGGATGTTGGGATGTTTTACATCTGTGCTAAATGTGAGCATGAAAAATAGATGACTGTGTATTCAGAAAGAATGCAGTTACTTGTTTTTCATTTGAGTATTAAAGCACAGTCTCAGCATGTAAAGCACACTGGAGGCATACCATACCCCTTTAAGCATGAACTGACACCCTTGCTTAGATTTTGTGTTTGTTTTCTTTCATCCAGCTTCAAGTGGACTAAATTTTAGCCACTCTTCTTAGCCAAAATTGTAAAATCAGTTAGCTGTCCCTCTGGATGATTAGGTCAGATGTGTTAGGGAAATGTGGTGAGAAATTACCATTGTGGGTGTTGTAGCACTCATCGTCTTTGTGTGCATGCATTGACAGAAATGGATGTCCAGGGAAAACAATCCCTGGGGGAGTTCCCAGCTGAAAATGTTACCTTTACAGGTGCCTGTAACTGTCTCTTGCTGTGAAGAAAGAGATTTGAAGCAACTATAATTCTCTCAGTTTCAGACACTGAAAGTATGGAAAGGCAACAAGATTTTTATAAGCTATATGGCTGGCTTATTTTTTCCCTGTTAGTGGAAGGAAGTGGTGGAGCAGTTTTGTAAACACTGCTAATACTCAGTTTCTTAAGTGGCACTGGATTTGATAAAAAACCTTATCAGAAATCCTGCAGTTTAACTTTACAGGATTCGATAGAACTATGAGGTTAATTATGTAAGAGGTATTTGAAAGGCTGGAGAGGATAACCAGCAATGTTTGCTCTCTTTCATTAAAAAAGAATCAACAGCAGGATGCAGAACTTAGTGTTTTGCAATTCAGAAGTTTCAGGCTATGGCAACAAACTAGAAGATCAAATTACAGCAGTGCTTTGATTTAAAAAAACAAGACAAAAAAACCCCACCCAAAACATATGGAAAGATGGTACTATTTGATCTTACAATTTCTTTTCCTGAAAAATATCACTTTGATATATAAACAGTATCACTTATGAAAGAGTAGTTGCTGAGTTGTGTTTATATTAGCGTGAAAATTTAATTTCTCTTCCAGTTTTGTTTACTGGAGGCCATCACAGTTTGTGTAAGCAGCTATGTCTGTGTGATAATGACTAATAAGGTGGCTGTTATTAGTATTGAATCTTTTAAAGCTATTAGTTTAAATGCTTTACATTTATTATTAAAAATGTAGAATTAGATTCTCACTTAAATAACATACATAACCTCAAGAAAAAAAATATAATGTATTGGAGTCTTATGGATGCTTAACTTGTTTGCAATCAAGTTTTGTTAGCTCTGATTAGCTCTTAGTTGAAGTTTCTGCTCTATAATGTTTGGAGTGCCATAGACCACAGGGAATATCTCTTTCCATTGTGATTGTATTGAACAGGGTCGTGTTTGTTACATCTTTGAAAACCCCTTTTTGAAGGAATGTAAGAGAGCCCCCTTCAGCCAGGGAAATGCCATAGGTAAATGTGTGTATTGATACAAGCATATGTTTTTTTAACGAAGAAAGCTTAGAGACCAAAGTTTGACAACAGCAGAGAGAACTGAAATGACAAACACTTGGATAAATGCACCAAATTAAACCCTCTATAATTGATCATGATATGAGCACAATAAAACCAAGGTTAAGACTCATAAAATCTCAAAACCCAATAGCCGTGTAGTGGTTGGAGTAGAGGGGATAATTATTCACCCACCTGTGATCTCTCTGGCACAAACCGTTCTGTCCTGCCACTGAGGTCAGCATTGCTAAGCCTTTTACAGTCCTACTGCTGTAAACACAATTGAGAAATTGTGGTTATATTGTGAAGATGATCAGGTTTTAAGTTCAGTAAGCAATCTCCCCCCATCCCAAAGAGCTAAAATGAAGTGTTTTTCTTTATGGTCCTATTTTGAGAGAGTGAATTCTGTTTCACTGTTCCTTAACATCCCTAGGGCTCTATGTTGTATCACAAGGGTTGTTTTCACCTCTTATCCCACTTTAATCTGTAATTCCTTGTGGGTGATGCCACAATGTTTAAATTCTGTCTGAGATTTGAGATTTTGATATACTGTTCTGTCCCTTTCCAGAAACTTCTAGGTGTTGCACCTGGATGCTGTTTGGAATTGAACCGGGTGTCCCTGGAGGGTTTTGAAGTTGATGAGCTGCAGTGGTGGCCTCTGTGAGAAGAGCCAGGGGCTGCCCTGTGCTGGACATGACCAGCTCCAGTGGACCCACCACAGGACACAATAGAGCCCATCAGCCATGGGTGTTGCACCTCTGTGAACACCTATTTAACAAGGGGGCAAAAAATACTGGCCAGAGAAAGAAGGGGGAAAAGTGTAACAAACGGCAGAGGGAAACAGAGGTTAGAGAAAGAGGAGATGGTCCATGGTGCCCAAGCAGACACTGCAGCCTAAGGAGGAACCCACAAAATTTTTCTTTAAGGACAGGAGCCTTTGGGAAGAGCCCCTCCCCAGGGCAGGAGAAAAGAGTGACAGGAAAGGGGTGGCAGAAAGGAACCACTGTGTACTGCCTGTAATGCCTCCATCCTCCTGTTCCCCATGCTCTGCTCAGGGGTTGGAGAGTGGAGGAGTCTGGAGAAGTGAAGTCAAGTTTGGGAGGGAAAGGAGGAAGGGTTTAATGTTTCTACATTTCTCTTGGCAACAAATTGAAGGAATTTTCCTTTTATCAAATCTTTCTTCCCTGTGAAGGTAATTGGTAAGCAATATTCCTGCCATTATCTCCACCTGCAAACTCTGTATTTCTATTTTCTTCCCCTGTCCTGCTGAAGAGGAGTGAGCAAGTGACTGGGTGGGCACTTGGCTGTTTGCCAAGGTTTCTCCAGCACTTTGTGCTTGTGGTGGGCTAAAGGGCAGATAATGGTCTGCCTTCTAATGACAAGAAACTTTAGCTGTGTATTATACCCCTGTTGCCTGTTAGGCACAAATATTCTGTGAAAAGCAATAGACACAGAGATCTAGTTGAGTTCTTTAAAAATTACAGCCTCAAATAGACTTGTACCATTTTTTAATTTCAATAAATTTTATTTTATCTGGAATTTTATCTGTATTATCTTTTATCTTCCCTCATTACTGTGGATAATTGAGATTTCAGTCCAGTGGCCAAGCAGGGCAGGGCTGTGGGGAGCTGGAGACTGGCACTCCTGCTGAGTCTCCCAGGGGGCTGGGCAGGGACAGTGGTTGCGGGGGTGTCCTTGGGATCCTGGCAAAGCCTGTCTAATATTTTGTTGACATCTGTGACGTAAGTCTTATGGAAGTTAAAAAAAATAACTCTATTGTAAAATTGCACTGACATCAGTGACCTTATGGAGGCATTAACCCTACAAGTGTTTCTTTCCATTATTTGATCTTTGATTTCAAGAGGTATTTCTCTTAAATTCAGTATAAAATGGGATGAGACATGAGTGGTGCTTGCAACCTGAAACAGATGGCTGTTTCTTTGGAGGAAGCTAGTCTGAGAATTCCAACCCAGTCTAATTAAGGAATTGACAGGTTAAGTCTCTCATCCTTTCTGAGCAGTCTGCAGCAAAATTAAAAATGCTAATCCTGGAAATAGTTAATTAAAAGTATCATTTTGGCCATGTAAGTTGCTTCATTGAGCTGAATGGGATTTCTGCAGTGATCAGTCACGTGTGCTGAAGTGTTTCCAGGGTTTGCATCTTTAGTCTGTAAAGATCTAGAGTAAGGTTTTTCGAGCTCAGGCATGTCAAAGCTCAGGGAGTCTCATTTCTGTTGAATTTCTGTGGTATTGAAGGCCCTAAGGCTACAGTACTGACAAATATGTAAACACTTACTGCACCCCCACAAACTCCAGCCGTCTAAGCCTGTTTTTAGGTACTCAGCTGTTGAGGTTGTACCCTTAATTCCCTTCTACCCTTAGTTCCTGAATGTGCCGGGTTTTCGAAAGTATTTTGAAGCAGGGCAGGACTTTCAAAGACACCAGGAGAGCTGAGTTATTTAGCCACTAGGTATTTGAAAGGAGGATAGTTTCAATTACTGGAAGTGCTTATAACATACATCAGATGCCTCTGTCTTCTGAGCTTAGTGAAAAGTTTGAAATGAGATTTAAATGCAGGTAACGTTAAACGTTTTGGGGAGATTTGAATTTAATAAAGAGTTTGAAATACACCTAAAAATGTTTGTTGAGGCAGAACAAATGTTGCTATACTTCTGTGAAAGGGGTTAGCTCACAGCGGAAAGCAGTTACAATATAGAAGAAGGATTAAAAGCACATGAACTTGTCTTTTCTATTGTTCTTTGCCTTTGAAAAGCATAGATGTATCCATTAATATACATCAGGTTTTATCTTCCTCATTTTGAAATTTATTAATTTAAACTAGCAGCACTTAAAACTTTTGCTTCCAGAAATACATGTTTGAAAGACCATGTACTTGGGCCTCTTTCTCCTTCATGTTGCTGAAAACAGAATGAGAGTAGCACTTAATATTTTCCATTCACATGAGGAAATTTCAGCATTTCTCCCTCCTATTATAGATGGTTGTCGTGAGTAAAGTGGGGATTGAGCTTTGCTGAATTATAAAACATAGCTGTTTGATCTTGTATGAGTTTGTTGATCTGATTTGCAGTGGATCAAGAAAAGGACCATTTCTCATTATTTTGTATTTTCCTAGATGACATATTTTGGCGTAGTTGAAATGTGCTATTACTATGAGAAGTACAGGAAAAGCCATAGGTTTTCTGTCCTCTGGTAGTATGTGTAAAATCAAATTGAACCATTAAATTAGTATGTGGTGGTATACATTCAAATTTCCATTAAGGTTTTGTTTTGAATAGGTGTATTTCAAATTGTCCCTAAGAACAGAAATGTTTTTTAAGATTTGGCTTCTATTTACCTGTGCTCATTTCTTTTACTAAAGGTTGTTGCTTAACACTATAATTCACAGTCTGTTGATATAACACTTATAAATGTTCTGCAGTGCTTTCCACAGTTTAACAAAACAAAATTTAAGATGTTGCTAAAGGACTGGTATCTGTCTCTAGAGCAATGAGGTGAGAATTATTGCAAAGATAAGCCTTGTTAAAGTACCCAGCCTTCTTGGTGAAGTGCAGATATATTTGATAAAGTTCAGATACATTTCATCATCTTACTTCTGTTTTTAAAAATGTCTGTGTCTCGTTGCTTAGTTCTTCTAAACGTAAGATGTAGAAAATGGAACAGATGTTTGTATAACTACTTATTGAGCTCATGGAAGAAATGTGTAAAGTGGTATTTTCATTGTTATAATGAATCTATAATTACATTTGCTGGTGAGGTTTGAATTGGGTTCTTAACAGGAGCATGTTCAACAGGCAAAAAAAATTAAATGGCATAAAACACCATGTGATATTCAAATAATGAAAAATGTATCACTTAACAGTGTTTGCATTATTCAGAGTTATACACATACAAGTGTCTGCTCTAATCCCTTGCTAGTATGTTGTCTTGGTAACCAGCTACCTGCACACCTGCTCAGCTTCTGCAAGTGAGGGAAAATGGATGGTTATTGGCCACAAATATATTGAAATGGAATACAAAAATCCAGCTGAATATTAATATTTAATAAGGCTGTGCCTTCAAACTTCAGTGTTTAGTCTCTAGCAGCAAGTTTTATACCCGAACAAAAAGAGATTTGACATCATTTGTGTTCTTTCTGCAAAGCAGGGAGAAGTCAAATTCAAATTCATACCTAAAGATCCTATAACATAAAGAAACAATATCCATGGTGGTTATATTAAAATAATACTCGGTTATGCTAGTGACAGTCTATTGAATGACTCTTTTGTAGTACTTAATAACTGTTGAGGAATTAATCACTTTTTCAAAACGATTTCTGTTTGTTACTGAACTAAACCATCACAGTTCCATACAGGTATGTGGATCTGAGAACCAGAAATTGGTGGCAGGAGATCACGGGTAGGAGGGCAGGGAGATAAAATGCTGTTAGGACTGGAGCTGAAAATACCTTCTGCTTTGGCTGAATGTCACTGACAGAGTTTTACCTCAACTTGAAATAATTTCTACTGGTTTATAAATACAACCTTCTGCTGAATCGCACAAGCTTAACACCAGGACTTTAAGAGGTGGTAAAGGAGGCATAATGGCTTGTATAGGCTTTTTGTTCCTTAAACTCCAACTTTATGAATAACTTCCAGAAAAATGGGATTTTTGACTGACTAGTATTTCATAACTATACCTGGAAAAATCTAAAGAAAGCAAAAAGGTAGCTAAAATACCTAAACAGGTGAGAATAGGTACCTAAACAGTTTTTTTGGTGCTGAGGTGCCTGGTATATAATAACAGCCAGAAATAAGCAAGAGAAACTGTGTGATTTGGGTATATAAGATCTTCTACATAAAGTGGGATTGTATCCCACTAAGAAATGCCTTCCTAATGCATGGACAGAGTGAGCTTGCACTTACTTATGGCTGGAGTTGTAAACCATTGCTGATAAGTATATATATATATATACATGGACATATGTATAGTCACAGCTGACAAAGAAAGATACAATCCTGAAAAGGGCAACTTCTTCAAGTTAACCAGATTCTTACTTAGCAGATTATCTCCTGGCTATGATAATGCATGAGAGCTCAGCATTTCTTAAGTCAAGGGTATTCTAGGCATCCATTTGTATGGTATTATATACAGTCCTGAAGATATAGAGGGAGCCTGTGCAAGACTTTGAATCATGGGATGCCATTGCTTTGGAAGGATTTCTCCTTGTGGTACAAAACCAGGATGTGTTCGTGCCTCTGTTAATTTTTTTGAGTTCTGTTCTAAAATATTAAGCGTTAGGAAATGAAAAGTTGTATGGAGTTAGAAGACCAGCTTTTTTAAAAGGCACCTGGAACCTCTATTCACATCAAGGTGCAAGTAGCTTGTTCTAATAACTACATTGATGCTCTTTTACAAATGCCCTTTACATCTGTTGTTTTTGTAATGCAGGGTCTTACATAAATTTCTGGTACAAATAGTCCTAAAAGGACAGAAAATCTATTTTCTAAATTTTGTGTACATATCTTGCTTTCAAAAGCTGGTTTTAGTCTTATTGGTTTTGCTCATATTTCAGTAGCCTTGACAGCATGCTATGTACTGCCCATGCAGAGGAAGGCAGCTTCATTTTCCTAATGTGTAGATCCCATTGTACAAGACACACGACAAAACCAAATGAGTCATCACAGACACACAACACACAAATGAGTTTCAAACTTTAGCTATATTTAATCCTGTGTTTGCTTAGAAATTCTAAGATCTAAGATGAACTGGATCCTATTTTAGAATTGTGTGTATGGGTGTGTGTGTGATTTATATATGCACACAAATATAAAAATGAACTTCTGTAGATTTTGCATTAGCTGTTTTTATTAGTTATTAGGTTAGCTATTGGTATAAGTATCTAAGAGTAAATTTGATGGTATTGTACTGGCAGTTCTGAAGGCTGGAGGTCATAACAGTTTTACATGAATTAAAATTTTCTTTTGTAGTTCTCTGATGCTGGAAAAATATACTTGTTCAGGTTTACTGCTTTTGGCATCAGCATGATAGACTTGGGCAAGCAGAAGGACAATTGTGACTGTATTTTACTTCATGGGTTATGTGGTAACAAGCACAAAGTTTATTCATATTTACACCTCAGGATGAAAGTGGTTTTACTTTCACACGAGTGTGAACTTAATAAATTGACAACGTTTTGAAGTACAAACTCTAATTCTATGGTTCAGAAGTATGAGAAAAGATTGCTCTCACTTTTGGATTGGTTATTCCTTCTCAGCCATGTGGGAAGGGTGTGTACAACACCGAATCTAGTTAAAATTACATGCTCACTTATCCTACTCCCCTTTACTCAGCCTTGGTGAGACAGCTGGAGGGTTGTGTCTAGTGCTGCCTATCTCACTACAGGATGTTGGAGTGTGTCCAGCAAAGTGCTATGGAGAGGATCAAAGTCCTTGGAGCATCTGACGTACAAGGAGAGGCTGAGAGAGCTGGGAGTGTTCAGTGTGGAGAAGGGAAGCTCAGAGGAATGGTATGTGTAATGACCTGACTGAGGGGGAGAGTGGAGAAGATGGCTTTTCTCGATGGTCCCTCCTAAGAGCATGAGAGGCAACAGGCACTAACTGAAATACAGGAAAATCTGCTGCTGGAATGCAGCAAAGATTTATTCTTTCATGGCAACTGAATACCGGGCCAGGCTGCCCAGAGAGTTTGTGGCATCTCTGTCCTTCGAAATATTCAAAACCTGACTGGATGCAGCCCTAAGCAACCTGCTGTAGTTGGCCCTGATTTGAGTAGGGGTTAGACCAGACGACCTCTAGAGGTCAACATGAATAATTTTGTTAAATTAGTTAGAAAGACATTGAAAATTGTTTGTATCAGTTCTATTTGCTCTTTCATCCTGACTAACAGTGGTCACTGTTAATGTAACACCAGTGTCCAGAGGTTATATTTAAAGACAAGCGTATGCATGAAACAAATGCCTGTTTCCAAAATGTATGTGGATGATGCACTTAAACTCTAGGGTCCTTTCATTCCTAAAACCTGAGTGTACACTTGCTTCACTGCTAGGTAAGAGCTTCAGAAATCAGGCTGTCCAGCACACTGAAGGGAATTCCTCCACAGGTGTATTGGCAGCATGCAGAAAGCATGGCAATGTTGCATGGGGTGACTTCTGGCACAGGTGTGTGTCTAACATTGGGAAATTCTATTTATTATTGCCAGAGAACATTACAAATTCCCTCCCAACAGCACTGTCTGTCTGCTGGCTGAAGTAGGCAGGCAGGGTTTCAGACACACATAGCCTTTTGATGAGTGCGAAAGTCTTTTTTCCTATGTTGTTGAACTGTTTCTGCCTGTATCTGTAAATAAAATATGAAAGTTTAAAAAATGTTTGTTGATTATAAACTGGATGCCGAAAGTCAGGTCAGAAGATAAATGGTGAAATAAAAGGACAATATTTAAGGTCTGTATTTCAGAATGAGACTCTGCCTATCTTTCATCTTAAGCCTGTAATCATAAGCAGCTGTGAGGGAGAGGGAATAATGAACATTAGTATTTTGGTGTAAAAACCTAGTTCTGAATAAACTCTTTGTTGCCCATGTGTTTCTGGGCACCAACAGGAAATCTCATTGTGAAGACTTTGCACCATTTTAGTGTGCAAGATTGTCATTGACAGTGCACTATGGAAAGAAGCAATTTGCTTTAGTAAGGTACTTCCAAGTTAAAAACAAAACAAAAAACACCCAACAACATAACAAAAGCCATAGCAAAAGCCAGAGGTATGGTGTGTAGCATCTGGAATGCTGCTCAGGACAGAAATTAAGTAGGTGCTAAAATAAATGTTATATTTTGCTGCTTCAAGAGGAACACTTATTTTCACTAAGGTGCTCTTTGAAGTTCCAGTGTAAATATATAAGTGACTAATAGATGTAGGTGGGCAGCTTTCGCAAATCAAAATTAATTTTCTTCCTACATCTCATTGCCTTGCTGGGTATGATTTCCTGTGCAGCTTTGTTCAGATTTTAGACCACATTGTGATTATTTGAGCATTGGATGGATCCATTTCTGGACTTCTGAGCATGTAAGCTCTAGAAGTAACTTAAGATGCACTTTAGTCCAGAAGTACTCTAACACAGAGCTTTTCTGAAACAGCTAAGTCAGTTCAAACTGCTTTCCTTAAAAATGTTTTAATCTATGTGATAATACTTGTATTAATCAAAACTCTAAAGATGAAATTTGGTGGCTATGTGTGGAAAATTGAGATACGGGAAGAAGTGGAACAGTCTGCATGCAGTAATTTTGGCCAGTGGTTGCAGACGGTGATGCAGGTGTGAAGGTCATATTCAACAGAACTGCCCCCATACCAATTTTCCATTGGAGTAACTTATGTAAAGGAAGTAGGATTAGCCTTGAACATCTGTGTGATGCCAGAAGCATATGTAAGCACATATTTGTGTTTTTTCCTGTTACCAAGGTGTTAGAAAGATAGGTGGTAACCACCAAATTAAAGCAATTTTTCAGTGTTGGCTGTCCATCAGCTGACTCCTGCACTGGGACTGGGTATTGGAGTGATGCATCCCACTGGCAGTGCAGCCACCTCTGCTCCCTTCTGACTGAATGCTCTGGTTTTGGAATCTGCCAGCCCAAATCCAGACAGTCAAGGTTGAGGCTGTTTTGAATGCTATTAGTCTCCTAATCTAATAGATCAACAGGCATCCTAGCCTTACTTCTTCTCTGTTTCAAATGCCTCAAATTTGACATTGCTGCCTGAAGAATTCTTATTTTCTTTAGGGAGAAATGCTTTTGAAAAATCTTTGTTTTCAAAGATGAGGTCATGAGTGAAAATAGAACTGCAGCTATTTTGCTGCTGATTGTACTGATAATCTTTCTATCTTTTTCTTTGGTCATCACTGTGGTAAATTTGTTAGGATTAAAAATGAAACGATCAGTACAATTTCTAAAAGAAAAAAGATAGTTATGGGTTTGTGTGAGTCCATGAGCAAAGCCTGAGTGAAATGTTGAAAGTTAAAAAGTTTTGATACTACTGATTCTAGAAGATCTTTGGTTTGATTTTGAGACCAAGTTACACTTTGATTATAATGATGTATCTTACAACCACACAGCACAGTTGAAGCCTTTCTGAGTTGGTCTATTTATTTTACTGTAGTTTTGTTGTACTCTGCAGTACTTTCCTCTGCATGCCTGTTTGCAAAACAGTTGGTATAAATCACTGGTCATATGGGGGAAGCAAAAAGGGTACATTCAAATGAAATTTTAATGTTTCAAAAAAAAGAAATTTCAAATGTTTCCATCGTTTGTGGAAGCCCTGCACTTTAAGTCACAAGGAGATACTCGATTATGAAAGTTAGTTATATTGTTCTGAATTAGTATTTTTGAGATATGCAGTCTCTATCAGCAGACCTTGAAAAGCATGAAACAACCCTTTCCTTTTCAGATTAGCATACAGTTAAAATCTAATTAAGGCAGTACCCATTATACAGGGTTATAATTTACAATTTAGAACAATTGCCTTGTAAATCAACTAAATATGCATTAAAACAAACAAAAAAACCTTAGAAATTCGTGACCTTTTAAAATCGGAGTAATCAATCCAGGCTTGTTTTCCACTTTAATGCATCCTGGCACCTCAAGTTTAAATGCCAAATGGTGTTTCTTTTCTCTCTTGTGGATCTGAGGACATTCATTGTAGAAGTTAAGCAGAACAACAGTTTGCTTTGTGTGATGGGCAGAGATCTTGACTGTGCTGTTTTTACTCTCCTCCATAGTAAGTTGTTAATAGAAATTCACTTGGCTGCAGGGTAGAGTTAATTTGTCACAAATATTGGGCTGATGCAACGGGAATGGAATGCAGTAGAACAACAGGGATTTCTTGGATGTGGGCTCTTTTTGACCTAGTGATATCAAACATTTTCCAATAAAGAAGTTCTGTCTTAAAGCAGTGAAATTTCCTTGCTTTTTAGTAGTCGTGCTATGTTTGAAATGTATGTTTACAGCTGTTTATTTGAACAAAGAAAAAATTTGAGAGTTTTTTCCCATATGTTTCTGTATTGCACAGTCAAATATTTCAATGCTATTGGAAATATTTTTGCTTATGAATCAGTGTTTCACGAGAGTTACTATTAATCAGGTAATATTCTGAGAGGAAATATCGTACTTACTTGAGTTTGCTGGTGTTGTTTCCCAGAGAGAAAATATGATTTTCTTTTCAGGATGTAAATTATCCAGGTTTCACTCTAAAGGTGCTTTTTTTCTCAACCTAAGTAGTCTAATATTATCATTTTCAAAGCCAGAAAGTTCTCAAAACAGGTGTAATTTTTGAAAAAATTGTAAAATATGTAAATACCATAATGCAAAAATTGCAAAGTAAGTCTAGGACCTGTAGTAGTTTCTAAAGAATGCGACAATCTGTTCCAGATTTCAGTAGCTACTTCTATGTTGTTTTTAATTGGTTAAGTGGAGAAATGCCGATTGTTTTCTGAGTTGCTAAATTAATGTAAGTTGTCAGAGCTCCAGTGTTGATATACTGTTATTCAAATTGATATTCTGTAGAAGACTTGGCTGATTTTTGATGATGAAATCCTCATTTCTATCATGCTGATGAGATGGAAAGTTTTTACCTGTGTTTTAATAAAAAATGATTGTTTGGTGAGTTTGTGGTAGGATAGTTATTTATGTGGTTTATAAAAGAAAGAAGGAAGCTTGGTCTTTCAAACACAAATTTCAATTTCTGTGAAGCAAAAGTATCTGTTTTCAGGGAAAAGAATTGTGAAGAAGAAAGAGTGCTGCCTTCATAATACCAAAGATGTCCCCTGCCCATGGCAAGGGGGTTGGACTAAATGACCTTTAAAGGTCCTTCCAACCCAAACCATTCCAAGTTAATATCTAAGTGAGGAGATGGTACATACTAAGCTTCAGCTTAAATGAGAGATCATCAAAAGACCCTTGTCAATGTTTGCAGTTGGCACTGTTCTACACCTTTGAGGATCTCAGCCTAAGCAGGCAACAAAAGGAAAAATGAACAGTGAATTCTACTTTGGAATGGCAAAAGACAAAGCAAATTATGTAGTTTGATACTGCCTTGCATGTATATAGACTTTCATGACACTATACACATCAATTAAAAGAGAAAAGAAAATCTTTCATTTCAAGAGTATCTCAAAGAGCAAGACATTTAGAAAATACTTCTAGCACCAGAGTAACCTTTGCAAGTTCTGATTGCACATGAAATATTTTCCTAACTTTTGCTTTTATTTGTTTCTTCTTTTAATCCATGTTCTTGATGTTAATTCTGTGAGACAGAACCAGAAGCTGACATGCCTTCCCACTGCTTGATATAAATCCCCTCTGATACAAAATGAGTTGAGCTGCAGTGAACTTAAATGCTAATGCTGAAGACATCAGGTAACCTGCTGTTTAGTATCAGAGAGCTTTAACTTTGGCTTACTCCCACATCTTCCTTGTTCCAGTGTAAGTTATAAGTTAAATTGGCACCTTACCATGGCTAATGACAAAAAGTTGTTCCTATTTGCAAACAAGGAAGTGTATAATCAAATAAGTCACTAATAACAGGCATTGCACCAAGTCAGTGTATGTACTGCAATGCAGGCTTCCATCACAAATAATCCCAGTCCTACTTAAAGATGTAAAAAATATGAATGCGACATTGTGTAGTCAGTGTTTTTCTCAGGCTCTTAACCTGTATAATGGCAGAATATAGTCTACACATAATACTGCATATTATATTACATAATTATTTCCCACAATACATATTAATCTTTTCATGAATCACTTTTAAAATAATGACCTTTCATTGATAAGGTGTCACAGCTTCCTTCCTTTCTCCACTCTATGAACTTTCAAGTAGTGACCTGAATGAAGTAAACCACAATGAGTCTTTCACGTAAGCCTTTCAGAGGCTTAAATGGTCTAGGTTGTTTTTTTTTCTTTCATCTAATCAGCAGAAGAAAATTTTGATGTTTACCCTTCTGCTACAAATCTGATCCTGGTGAATAGTTCTGTTTCTTACACTTTGAAGAAAGTGAATGATTGGCAAAGTGTGGGAAGATACACAGGACATGTTTCTTAGGTGAGGCCGGTGTAGCCCATCCATAGTGGGATGTCTCATGTCCCTTCTATCTGCGGAATGAAGGGATGAAATCTGGATCTGTTTCTACAGTGACTGAAAGAAAATGCTGAAATCAGGCACTGCATCTGGTGAAGTTCAGACCTTCTAAAGGAGAAGATGAAGGGTTAGGGAAACGTGAAGCTCTTGTATCCAGTGGGGTATTTTGCAGTGCATGGTTTGAAGCTGTCATTTCTTGTTTTACTACACAAAACAGGTACAGTCTGACCCTAAAAACATTGCCTGCTTGCATGCCCTCTATGTGTATTACTTGGTCTTCTTTATTGTTGAGATACTAATTTTGTAGTAAGACCGAAGTCATTATATCTTGTCTTCTATCCCCTTCTTTCTACTACAAATTTTTTGTCTGCTATTTCTAAATCCATTGTTAGAGTCTATGAATTTATGTGGAGTTGTGTGTTAGGCAGAGTCTATCCCATGATGATCATGTCCTCAAAGATATTGTGCTCAGTTCTGAGTAGGATAAAAAAGGTCCATCTCTTCCAAGAAGGAGGTTCTTTAAATGCATTGAGAATTCTCTGATGTGCTTCTTGGTTCATTTGAAAGAGTTACTTGTAGCCCTGGGCTAAACTAGTTGTTAGGCTGATTTATTTATATTTCTGTTATTCATCTGATAGAGCACTAATTTTTATTAAAATTAAACCCTTTGTTTACATTGGGAGATTGAGAAATGAAAAGTTTTGAAAGTATAATGAGAATCTCCTAGTCTGTTCCTTCTTTCCTACTTTTCTTGGATATTACAATAGTGAGCTGTATTGACTACTAATTTTTTTCCTATCATTTTGATTGTTGCTCAGACTAGTTCTCTGAAGGTTGTTCTACATCATTCTTAGTTGTAATTTTAGCTGAGGTTTTCTGATATGTTGGTAGTTGGCTCCTAGCGAAAATCTCAGCTTGGGAAAAGAAGCTTCACCTCCTAGTTCTGATTTTAATAGCTGCTATTTTAAAGTATTCCGGAAACTTTCTCATAGCCTACCTCAGTAAAGCACCTTGTTTTGTGATTGACAATTTCTTACAAAGAAGAAGGAAAAGTGTTTGTGTGTCTTTTCATGTCACGTATACCAGTATATTGCTATACATTTTTTAAACAAAGATGAGTTTTATTGTTGAAATTTTAAATGTTTCAGTGTGTTATACATATAGACAGTGTCTTGGGGCATTGACATCATTGTTTAAACTAATTATGGTAGTTACTATGACTTAATAAATTGATATGAGCAAATTGGTTTGTTTAAACTCTGTAGACCTGGTTTCAGCATGTATGATAGTGCAGTGCAGGTTCATGTTTTGTTGTTCAAAGAATTGGAATCAGTTTCAAGAGACTGCAGTAAGAATGTGGTGAAGAACAACAAAAACATGGTTTAAAGAAAAATACCGGTTCAGTTTTCCAAATGCAGATGTAAGGGTTTTGCTAATCTGTCTGCACAGATTACTAGATTGGGTGACTGGACAAAAACTATTATCTGCTTTCATTTCCTCTTTGATGTTACCTGCAAAATGGGAAGTACAGCAAAGTGTTTTTTTGTTAATACGTAATATTTCTGTGTTCTTCCTCTGCAAATTTCCATAATAATTGTTCATGTGACAATTAAACTTTTTTAAAATAGTTTTCCTTATGTTGGAATGCATGGATATGTGATGCATTTGAATATTCAAACTGTGGTATTTTCCTTCTATTTATAACTTTTCTTTGGTCATTGGATCCTTTATCTGAATATATTTATTTATTTTTGAGATGTTTGTAAAGAACACCTCTAGAGATTGTTAACATTTGTCAGCTCTTGGAATGACAGCTCCAGTCACTACAGAAGACAAGTAATTTTCCTCTTGAGGAAAAGGGATGCTAATCTCCACCTACAGTAACATGTTTTGAGAAACATAATGCACTAAGAAAATTTACCAATTACTTAGCTGAAAATTGCTTCCCTTCTGCAAGATAGACAATCATAACATTTTTGGACTTTTTTTTTTACTAGTTTCATAACATGACTCCTTTCACAAAGCTGCAAACACGAAGTTTTAAAACAGACTAATGTTCTATCAACTATTGGAGCAGGATTGTACTGTGACATGACATTTCAGATTTCAATCCAGGTTGTGACTCTTTTCCAGGCTCTGTAGCTGGAAAGCACATAGGCTCTGCTTTATTGAGAATGATTAACTAATGAGCCAATAGGGAGTATATATGCCCCCCCTGTGTTTTATTTATGCAGCTGTCGGGGGGATTCTTACACTATTATCCATGATGGGAAGATGTTTTTTAGGTGTAGTTTCTTAACTGGCTTTCAGAAGCACATTACCGATTTTTACCTGCAAGTAATATCGAGGTGTAGTAGGCGGAAAGTGTATGTGTGTGCGTGTATAAGTGTGTATCTCAATAGAATTATATGCATAAAATAAATATACTAAGCCAAAAGAGTGAGGAAAATGGCAATTATATTGATGAAGTTGCTTAATTGCATCTAATGAAATTTTTAATTTACTGCAGCCTATTGAAACTATCACTGACCTAATAAAGATTATACCCTTTTACTTGTATTGTTTCCTGTTTAAATCAGCAGGAGTATATTAAAGCAAACTGCTTAATTGTTGAGAAATTAGATTATTTGAGATGTAGAAGGAAAACAAAAACATAGTAATATAAAAACTGACTCTATTTAATAAGCAGTTAGACAAAGCTATCTTTTTTAAGATGTTTTGTGCCACAGGCTTATGACATTAGCAAATGAGTCATATCAAGTTACTTTAGTTGAAAAGATTTCTAATATTTCAGCTGGAAGTCATTTCCAGTTACGTCTTCTGAAAATAAAGAACTCTGTTGGTTTCATTCCCAGCCTCATGGGACTCTTATGGGACAGAAAGATGTATGGTAAAAGGCCTTTAAGGGCAAGGAGGCTTAAAGGAGAGAAAAAGCTTAATTACAGGTCATTCTGGAGACCTGTTTGGTGATTAAAAGCTCCTATGACAATGAATTTTGGTTGAGGGACTAAGTAAACAGGATATTTGGTCGGGTGTCTGGCCCCTTTCTGCTCAGTGCTCCCTCCCATCCCACCACTGTGTCTTCCTGGTGCTCAGACACACCTGAGAAAAATACTCCTTCTTCCTCTGCTGCCATCACTTCTTGTAGCCTTGTCAGTTCACCTCCCTGTGAGACCCCACTCCGTTAGCAGCACAAGTGTTACCTGCTGTTCCCTCTATGGGGGAATTGATGAAAGGAATTGCAGAGGTGGAAGAAGATGAGAAAGGTTTCGGCTGAAGTTCGAGTCTTGTGCAGAGTTGACAGAACAACAGGTTTCTGGTAGGATATAATAGAGGCAATTAGGAAAAAAGTCATGGCAACGTAAAGGCTGGAACATCTGTTCAGTGGTTTAGAAAAAGTTTAACGTTTGACTTCACTAATGGCAGTGAAACTTTCTATCATTAATGTTCACTATAGAATGACTCACTGATGTGTGATGACTTTTTGAGAAGGACTCTTCCAGCTGGAGATCTGCAACTGTTGCGTTTGAAGTCATAGCACTCCTGGAGAATTTCAGCAGGAAAAGGCCTATTTTGAGGTGGTTTATTATGCATATTTTTGGCATCTGACTAATCCAGTTCTATTTTTTGTCACTGGTTGTGGTTATTGCCCATATAGGTGCTGTGTACTAGTGCATAACTGTCATAAGTACTGAAACACCTCAAATGCTCAAGTTTTATTTAGATTCTCTTGTACTTAGCTTGTACATGGGGAAATACAGAGGGCAAGTAAAGACTTTGTGTAAGGAGAATCGCTGTATTAAATGTGAGCCTGGCAATCCAATTAACTGCTTAGCAATTTGAATATATTTTTCCAGAAACACTCTGGATTTTTCCCCCCTCTTAGCGATTTTCATCATCCCTCTGTTACTTTTAAGATAGTTGTATCTTTGGAAAAGTAATAAAAGCTTATTTCCTTTGTAACTTGGTTTGTGTACTCATGGCTGTCACATTAATCTGGTGTTAGTATTAGATTTTAATAAAAGGCTACATAGTAAGAAAAAAGAGGCTTGCTGATATTACAGCTTATTCAATATAATTTGTGTTTTTTTTAGTTTTAATATTTTATGCTTTTGGTATATTGTGAGTGATATTTGACTTTGCCAAATGTCTTTTATAAAAAAACAACCAAACGAACCCCCAAAAACTGTAGTTATGTTGAGGCAATAGTAAGACAGTGACAAAAGAATAAAGCTGTAAGGGTAGAAATCTGCAAAATGCACATCTTTTACCTGGCTTTGGGATTCAGGAAAAGGAAGAAAGTGTTAACGGTGGAGTTATGTTTCTTAGTAGAAATTGCATTTTCCATTTACAGTTCTGATGAAATTTTGCATATTTTGTGGAGTTAACATAAAACAGCATTTGAGAATGGATTGCTAGAATCCCCTTGGAAGGTTTATATAGAGCATGTTTGTATAATTAATTACTACCAGTGGGCTAGAGGCAGTTCAATGGCCTTCCACTTCTTGGTAAACAAATTAATCATCTGAGGTTGCTTCTCACCTATGGGGCTAAGGTTTGGCTGGTCTCATGTTTAAGATGACAGGTACATCTTGTTGAGTGAGGCAATCATAGAAAAGAATATGGCTGAGATAGTACTACTTCAAGCAAAAAAATAGTTCACAGATGCCCTGCTCTTGCAGGCAAGAAGAATTTGGCTATCAGTAATTCCTAAAAGTTACTGCCATTGCCCTTTTTGACATCCATCATGTAAGCTGTTACGCCTTTTTTCTAAATCACAATATAATAGTTTAAATGAAAACAAGCGGGAACCCTTCCTCCCCTCCCAAAGAACTGGTAAGATCAGAATCTTCATATGTAAATTTAATTTAATATCTACTGTTGGGGGAGGAGAAAAAAGAAGGGAAAGACAGGAAGATATTCAGTTTTGTATAGCATTTCCTGTGTCTATCAGCTAGCAAATCTTCTAAATCCTGCTAGTACTGGATATTGAAATTTAATATGGTTCCTGAAGATCCATGTTTTAACACTGCTTATTATACTTGCCATCCTAAATTCTACTGAAGCCAGTTATTTTTGTATAGCAGAGCACCTCTGGAAATTGAGATAAAGGCAATAGCTAAACTTAGGTCACATGCAGAGTTATGAGCTTGTGATACCTTGAGACCGGAGACTGCAATCAGTGCAAGTCTCCAAGCTGGACCTTGATCTAGTACAAGTTTACAGAAGAATGAGCTTGGACAAGTACCAAAGATACCCAACAATGTACAGGAAAGGACAATGACATTTGTTACGAATTCCCAATGATTTAGTTCATTACTAAGAAAATTAGATGGAGACCTGTGTATGCACGTTCACTCTTACTCTGTATAGTTAGTGTGGGTTTTATGGATATGTGTAAAATGTATATATGCTTTTTCTGTTAGAAAATTGTTTATTTGATATCTCTCACTGCTTGCGGGATGTTGTCACTGTCTGTACAGATATTGGTTTCTGATCTTGGGAACTCTGCAGTAATTTATTCTGTAAATGTAGTTTGAGAAGTAGAGAAAAAGACTCCACTAAGTCCCAAAATATTAGATTCTCAATAAGCTCTACATGTTTCTAAAAGTCAATAGTAATGGTAAAGTCTAGGACTGCTTCTTTTTTTTTTTTTCTTTTTGACAGATTTAAAGCAATTTCTTGGAATCTGGCTTCTTCAAAGTGTCAAGGCTAAAAAACAAACAACAAAACAACAAGGTTCTCATTTTCTTTCCTTTTTTCTAATAGCAAGAATGGAAGAAAAATGGTTTAGTTTTTTCAAAATACTTTTATAGGACTTTAAATCAAAATACAATTGAATATATTCTTGAGAGAGATTGACTTCGGAGTTATACTTTGTGTTGTAGGTCTCAATACTCTTTGCAAAATGACTACTGCTAATCTGTTTCAATGTCAATGAAAAAAATATTTCTATTTACTTACGTTTGAGAGAGCACACTGCATGTAGTTTTTGTCTGAGACACTTAAAAGTGGAGTTTTTGTATGTCAGGTAGGTGAGATGAGGTGAAAGTATCACAGAAATGGTTTGAGTGTGTCCTTTCTTGGAGGTAATAGACTGCTTTGTTTTATTTGAGTCCTGCTTGAAGGGGAGATGCTGCTGTTATAGCCAACATTCACACTTGCGTTGTGCAGCTGGGCTTTTTGTTTCTGGGGTTCTTGTTGTTAAAGTCTGGTTTGGTAGGTGAGCAAGAATGACACTGATTATGACACTTTGAGTTAGGGGTTGTTGGGATGGGAATGGGGCTTTTATCTCTTCTGGTAAACTTGATATGAGAGTCAATGAAGTGTTGTAAAAATGATATTATGATATTAAAGTACATATAATTGGCAACTTCAGGACATATTCATATCTACTTCATAGATTGATAGACTCATGGGGGAAAGGAGAGAAAAAAGCAGCAGTCTGCTGTCCATCTTAAATTTCTAAATGTCATACAAGAAATCAAGAGCAAGACCTGTCAAAGTTACATGCTATAAAAAATTTGGTGAAGAGGCTTGAATACTTATATAGCTTTATTAACAGGAGTGACATTGCTTTATCAAGGTTGTACGTGCTTATTCTGAGGTCCTGACTGCAGTTGTATTTGGATTTGAAGTCTATGGGTAATCATTAAAGGGGGAAAAGGGATTTAATGGTGATCTTCTGATGTAGCTAGTGTGATTATTGTAAATGACATGGGGGTAGAAAGAGGAAGAAAAAGATTATTGTTTTATTGGCTGATCCTGCTGAATATCATCCCATTACAGAAATGGGTAAAATATTTCGTGTTCAAGAAAACATTGACAGAGGATGAATGTTCAGAAAGATGGAAAAAAGTAAGAGAATGGAAGTGGAAGAAGAGGATTAAAGAACTGCAAACAATTAACCTAACTTAAATTCAAGAGAAGTGCTGGAGCTTACAATCTTTGGCAAATACTTTGGAAAAAAAACCCAAACAAACAGGGTGTCTTGATTGAGAGCAACTCTTTTCAAACCAATCTAATTTAATTTTAATATAATAAAAGTGGCAGGCCTTCTAGATTTAGAGAGTCTGTGGATAAGAAATGCATCTTTCCTTAAACACCTGGACACTTTTTTTTTTTGCATGGTGCACTTGTAGGCAAGCAAAAGAAATACATGATAGATGAAACAGCTGCAAGCCGAATCAACCAGTAGTTAGGAAACTGTGCAAACTAATCGTGTGAAGCATCTGCTATTGAATGTGTTTCTAGAAGGTTTAGTTTGGGTCTGCTCAGCATACTTGTTTAATTTGCAGGTGGTCATTAGGAGGAAGCAGCAGGAAATTTGGAGGACAGCATAAGGATAAACATGCTGGAGCAATAGTTTATAAAATATTGGGTGCAATTTAGTAAGGGCTTTTGCAGTGTGCAACGCTTCAGAATAATTAGCTGAAATAGGAGGTGAAGGAACACACTTGCCTAGACAAAACTGAAGAAAAGGTTATGATAGCTGTATTGGATACTATGTTAAATGTGAATTAACACTGTTCTGTTGTTTAAAAATAATTTATAAATAACATTACATTGTGTTATGTGTAATAGGATATTGCCAGAACTGATGCATCACATTTAGGGCATGGAATTTAAAGAAAAATGGGATAAACAGCAGAGTCAAGAAAGTAAGAATAACAGAGGAGAGAAAGAGCAATTACAAGGTTTACTGAGAACAGGAGAAGCAATGAGTTAATTTGCAGTGAGAGTGATTCAGGTTAGATGTTAGGAAATTTTGTGAGTGAGGGAAGTAACCTCATCTAATGCCTGGGGAGGGTTGTGGAGGTCTCTGCTGCTGGAAGTCTTAGTTGGAGAAGTTACGTGGATTCTGTAGCAGAAGTGATTGATCCTACCAGGGGCAGGAGCTGGATTGTGTGACCTGTTGAGACCTTCTCGATGTGCTGTCTTGTTTTCTGGAAAGTTTTATTTGAAGAAAAAAAACAAACCCAAACAACTTGGAGCAAAATAAGCCATCTATGAGTCAACCAAAAATGTTATAGAGCAGTATTCCTCAGTAATATGTAGTGTGGCCTTTTAATATGAGATTGCTTCTGGGATTTCTCACTCACTCATCTGTTTACCAATTACTATCATTATTCTGATTGTTTTTTTCCTAGTGAGAAGCAGAACAAAAAAACCTACCATATGTCATGAAGTTTCTTAAGGGAAGAGAAATGTCAAAAATGTCATTAATTTGGGAAATTTAATTGCAGAGTCCTTTTCTTGGACTTCTCTTCAGTGTGTCATACGGTGTTCTACTCTAGTATTTTAGAAAACAATGCAAAATAATGAAGTATTTAAGGTGTCAGTTTTTCCATTATCTCTATTGTTAACTGCATATTCTGTTTATAAGGACTTGCTGTAGCACAGCATGGTCCAAATATTTATTATTCAGGAAGCAGCATTTTAGCTCATTTACATGACAGGAAACATTTTTAAAAATCTTTTATGTTGAGTTACTGTCAAGGCAGCAAAGCATATCACTAATAATTTTATTGCTGTTATCTAGCTAAACATTACAGATTTTATTTATTTATTTAAACTAGCTGCATAATGTGGGGATGTGTATCCCTATGCTTAAGAAATCATTTTTTATATTGACATTCTTCCTTAGTCTGCCATTTTCAAATGAATGTGCAATAGGTGACATATGCTACAAATTCAAAAATTTTACATGGCACACAGAGTGACATGAATATTTTTCTGTAAAATGCATCCTTTTACCTAATTTGATGTCTGTCTGCTTAAGGAAAGGGGGCATATGCCATTACTCCATCTCTGTGTACTCTTGTAGCTAATGGATCTTCTGGCCAATTTAAAGGAAGATCTTAAAATTTTTGAGGTCTTAGAGGTTGTATGAAATTGGTGTTGACATGGAGTAGAGACCATGTTAATGCTGACATTGTGACAAAGGAAGGGATAGTTCTGGTCTTATCACCTTTATTTTCAGTATGTATTGTTAGAAGAAACTAGATGCATCACTGGGAGAAAAGGAAGCAAGATAAGAGGATTATGTTGAGGAGTTTAAAAATCAACCTCAATATATGGAGCTGTGTGCAGAAGTGTTTTGAATTGAGGAAAGCATATCAACTGGCTTAGTCTGAAACTGAGGAAATCTATATAAACTTAGTATGGCTCTGGGCATGTTGGGAGGATATGGGCTGTTAAAATGACATGTGTTAGGAATATGAAGGCAAACTGGGATTTGTGGGGGACATGGGAGACACCAGGAAAATAGATTTAGCTGCTCAAAGAACAGTTAGTTTAAGGTCCTTTACTTGTTTTTCTGTTCCTGAAATTGTTTCTTCTGTTGACTGAAATTCAGTCACAGATTTCCAGTCACAGACTGCAAATTAATCCTAAAAAGACTGTTTATGAGCTTCTGATTATTCTTTGGTTGTATTGAAGAAACTTCCATAATACAAAATAGAAATTTTTGTGCCCTGCATTCCATTTCCCTTTTGAAACTATTCCAGACCACTATGGCACTTCTACTCTACAGACACTTCTCTTCTAGAGTGAAGTACCCGCCCCTTTGCTTCCCCTAGAGAGGATGTTGAAGATTGTAATGAAGTCTGTCTCTTCTCCAGACCGAACAAACCAAATGATCTCAACCACTCCTCACAAGGCTTCCCTTCCACACTCCTTACCATCTCCGTGCCCCTACTTTTGATGCTTTCTCATAGCTTAATGTCTTTTTTCTATTGTGCCCAAAACTGTACACCATATTCAAAGTGAGGCTCCATCAGTGCAGAGCAGAGCAGGACAATCCCCTCTCTCGATGAGCTGGTGATGCTTTGGCTGGTGCCCCCCAGGACATGTTTGGCCCTCCTGGCTGCCAGGGCACTGCTGACTCATATCAACCAGGACCCCCAGGTCCCTTTCCACAACACTGCTTTCCAGCATCTCACTCCCCAGTCTATATGCACAACCAGGGTTACCCTGTCCCTGCTGCAGAATCCAGACCTTGTCCTTGTTAAAATTCACACAGTTGGTGATTGTCACTCTCTCATTTGTCGAGATCTCTCCCAGGGCCTCTCTGTCCTCAAGGGAGTCAACAGCTCCTCCCAATTTAGTGTCATCAGCAACCCTAGTATTCCTTGAGTCCTGCATGCAAGTCATTTATGAAGATGTTGAAGAGAACTGGGCCCAAGATGGGAGCCCTGCAGAGCCCCACTAGTGACCAGACACCTGCCTGACTTACCCCATTCAATATAACCCTTTGTGCCCAACCTGTGACTCGGTTGCTCGCTCATCCTGTAAAATGGTTATTCAGCTGTATGCTGGGCGTTTTGTCAAGAAGGATACCACGTGAGACAGTATCAAAAGCTTTGCTGAAGTCCAAAAAGATTACTATATTGGCTTTCTTAAATTAATTAGATGTGTTACACTGTTGTAGAAGGAAATCACATTTGACAAGCAGGAGTTCCCATTCAAGAAGCCTTGCTGGCTGTGATAGCTATAGCCAGGATTATGGATTCTTACATGCTCTGCAACTCATATGAATCTTAAATGTTTATTATAGCTGAGTGCAGAAGTGTTTTGTGCAAGAATTGAGCAAATTCTTTCCAACTGGCTTAGTCTGAAAGGGAAAAAATCTATGTCAAAGTTTATATTTTTGTTTTCTCTAGTGAAAAGTTTTGCCTTTTTTCTTTCTTTAAGAATAGTAGTCAAGAAGTAAGACTAATGTCAGAATGCTACTGTAACAAATTCCTGAATAATGTAGCTCATCTAGACAGTGTTGAATATTATTGAGGGGCCACAGGATATTAGCTAAGCACTTAAGCTTCAATATAGTTAATATTCACCCTTTATAGAAACCTGACAAAACTTTTTAAAGATGAGATTGTTATAAAAATCGTCTTTTTTGCCTTTCTCTGTGTGTGTGATTTTTGTTATTTTGAATTAGTATCTGTGCAGTATCTCCACAGTACTACTATGGTATCAAGTTCAATGCAAGGAGTAGAAGTACTGTTAATTATCTTCTGCAATACCATACCAGCTAACACATGTAGATGAAAGAGGTTATTGCAGAGGGGTGATTGCAGGAAGGAGATAACGCTAAAAGCATTTGTAAAAGAGAGGTCCAGGGCATTTTAGCAAAGTTGCTGCTTAGATTTAGTTGCTCCAATGGACCTGTAATAAAGACTGTGGTGGTTTTTGAAATCTCAGTCAAAAGCTGTTTATTAGGACCATGAGTGGTTCTTAATGAATTATTGTTAATGTTTTGATTATCTGATGACCTAATATTAAACTAGAATAACTTTTCAGATACTTGCTTATCTCTGATTAAGAAAACCAAAAAGCTGTGAAGTTTCCCTTCCACGTAAAGTCAACAGCTAAATAAACCATTGGAAAGAGCATTCTTGGCTTCATCTATACTATATTCAGGGAATTTATTATGTGAGCAGCAACGATTTCGTATATAGTCCCTGAGGAACCATGATTGTAGAGGAGACCTCAGCTTCATTTCCAGCTGTATGAAAAATCAGCGTGCAAAAGAAATCCAAAGAAATATGATAAAGATCCCACAGAGAATTGGTCCCATGATAATCATGTAAAATTGCAGAATAAGTCTGCCCTGTCAGTACTGAAATATAGGTGAATCAAAAAGAATAGATCATGCAGCAAATTGATACCATAATCATGAGCACAACCCTGTCTTAAGGCATCCAGCCTGAAGCACAACTTGAATAGGTCATGATGCCTAGCTTTGAGTAAACTCACAGCAAGCCTGAAGGTTGTTTGTGTTTTGTGAAGATCTCTGTGTTCTTCAGCATTGTCTGTTTTTACTACATTTCAAGCTGTTGGCCTGACCTTTAATACTCAGTTGGCCTGTCATTCAGTATTTGAAATACCTGAATACTTGATTCAGCTTCATCTGGGGTTATAACTTTGATCCTAGATCAAAGATACAAGAACGAAATTGTTTTCATTAATATGTTGCGGTGTATTTCAGAGATAGGTTGGTAGAGTATTCCAACTTGCCTGACTTTGTCTAATTGTAGCAGCCAAGTCTTGAAAGGTAATGCTCTTTCTCCAGACTGCTGTTTACCAGTGCTGAAAATTGTTCAAACACAGATTCCTTTGAACGTATCCTAGGGGATGGATCTGGGAAAGGGCTATCTTAATGTCTAAATAAAGTCTTGTAGTTTTTTTTAAAGCTCTGCCTTTTGCTGCAATGGAAAACTTCCAAAGCTTCTAAATTCTGAAGTATTCAAGCAAAAGTTGAGCAAGTTTTTGGAACCCTTACTTGAAGGACCAAGTTTTCTTGTTGTTGTTTGTTTGTGTGTGCTGTGTATTAGGTTTTGGTCTGGTTATTTGGGTTTTCCCCCCCTTTCCTCAGGATCCTGCTGCTTCTGAAAAGGAATAGTATTTTACTTGGCATACAATAAATACTTCTATTTAAGAGAAACTTTCATAACAATTTTCTTCATTAGAAAAAAGACTCATGTCTTCCCAGAAATAAGGTGTCCTGTATGGAACACTAGAATCACAGGTCAATGTCTCTGTGGAATATTTGAATGCCACTTAGTTGCCAAATCAGTAGCTCCTGTGAGTGTGGTACTGAATGAGTGCTGTCACCACAGGGGAGCCTCAGTATTATACCACAATGAGAAGGCTGTTACTCCTTTGAAAGTGAGGTGTTTGTAGCCATGGAACCGGTAGAAGATGATTATGGATTTCCTTTGATATTTATAGCTTTTAGTGTACTCTGTTAGGGTAGAATTTAATGGAAAGAATACCTACAGAGAAAAGAAAACAATGGTCTTTATTGAAGCCAGAGGGTAAAATTTGAGAATGATCATTCCATACTTGCCTTATCTCTTATGTCCTTTCTCCAAGTATGAGCTGTTTTCTGCTGGTTTAGATGGGCTCTTGATCTGATCCAGAAAAGAAAGTTGCCAGGATGGTGTTTGGGAGGTTCTCACTTAGACTGGGTTTGGTGTTTTGATCAGAACCTGATCTGGAGTGCTGGATCTCAAAGATGTGTACCCTGATAGATCAAGATCACAGGGACACCATGGCTGCTGCTCTTCCTGGTCAGGCTGTAGCCTGTTATCAGGTTGGGCTTCCAGCCCTTGTCATCTCAGTCCCCAGGAGTATGACCTCTGAGCTGGACACTGACCCCTGTAACACTTGTTTCTGTACTTCCACTGAGACGTTGTTGGTCTGACTCTAAGATATCATCACTTTCAAGCTACAGTGTAACTGTAGTCCAGGAGCCTGTTAGACTGAAGTCACCTCCCATGTATTGGGTATGTAAACTGATGGAGTGGTTTGGACTGTGCAGTGCGTGTTTCCAGAGATAGACCAGGTGGTCCATTATGTGTATGTTACTCAATCCAGCAGTATTGTCCTGAAGGGTGGGGCTGCCATCCCATCCTGTCTTTCTTATTCTACCACAGTAGTAACCTGCTCAAATGAAATTAATGTTATCACTCCACTTGCTAAGGATGAAGCTCTGAGTCAGGGAGAAATGTTCTCTCAGCCTCAAGTAGGGTTTCCTTTATTGCAGTCTGGTGGCTCTGCTCAGGCTGCAGAAGCTGTGCTTCCAGAAGCTGCCTTGGTGTGTACTTGGTAGCTGTGCTTCTTGGAATTCACTATTGCTCCACATCAGGTGTGCAGGGGTGACCAAAGGATCTCCTCTGCAAATTCTCACATTGGAGACTGGATAGCACAGACTGTATCTCAAGAAACTGAATTTGAAACAGGAACAAGACAATTATCTCCCCTTTGATACTGTTTCATCGAAGGAGCAGCAAAAGGTGGTGGGATTTTACCCCAGGAAATTTGTTCAAAATGCCCATTTTCAAGTGTAGTATGTAATACTCAGGCTGTAGAAGGGACCCACCATTTGCATGGGCTTCCTCAGATGGGTTTTGTTTATGAAGTAGAGGGTCCCTTATGACACTGAAGTTGTTACTTCTGGGCTTAGTTTGATTGCTTTTTTTACTGGTCTTGAGCTTTTTTTTCCTCTTTTTTGTAGGGGTAGCGCATCTCTAACTAAATGGGTATTTATTTAAATCTTGATGTGTTTGTCAGTTATTGTGCAAAACAGAATGTATGACACTGAGCATGAAGGCAGAATTTTTCATTAACTGTCTTAAGTGTAGTGAACCTCCCTGGGTAATCCCTCTTCTTCCTGACTTTGTGGGGAAGAAAAAATAAGTGTGCTTTCAGCGATATCAGTAGAAATATTTTAGTATTTAAATGAAGAACAGATGGCACTCATTCTGGTTTAGCTCTATGCTTTTTTCTGCTTTGTCTTCTGTAACTAAAGGAATCTTTAATTTTTCCCCCTGCTCCTCTCTGTCCACAACACATTTATGAGTCTCCTCTCTTTCTCTGGCTATTTTGTTGGTAATAAATGTTTTTGTTAGTTTTATTTTTGAAATGGGATTACAGGTTTGGTGATATCCACTGAGTATGTAACTAAAAAAAATCCAACAGTGGCTAGGCTTTGTGCTTCATATTATGTCAGCAGTCTACAAAGATCAGTTATCTGAAGAAACTGTGAAGTATTCCTCTGAAATTAAAAGGTTACTTAAAAATATGTTTGTATGATTAAGACACTTAAATTGGTGCCTCCTCCTAGTCACATGATGATGTTAACGGGATTTAGAATTCAAGGTCACGTTAGCTGTGGTTCTGAGCAACCTGATCTGGTTGAAGATGTCCCTGGTCATACTAGGTGGATTAGACTAGACCTTTAAAGGTCCCTTCTAACCCAAACCATTCAGTAACTGGTCAGTGGATTTCCATGCTCCTTTGCATCTCAAATGCTTTTATTTATGGCATAACACATTTGATTATCACTTTGAAATTATGGTAGCAAGATGCATCCTTTTCTACTGGATAACTTTTGGAGTAGGCCATGGCATGCAAAAATAAGGTTTAAGCAAGAGTTGACAAACTTTAGTAGTTGGTACCTTTTCCTCTGCTATTTGAATGTTTTCATGGCATTCTCTCAAAATATTGGCTGATTATTCTTTCTCTGTAAACAAGAGATTGCATAGATACAATTTTATAATGCTCTTCTTTTTGTATATAACAACATGTATAAAAATGTGCATTCAGACAAAATGTACTTGAATTTTAATTAAATTCAAAGGTTTCTGTCTTTCCCCTAATAGTATTTCCTGTTAATGAGATAGATGAGTCTGCACGGAGTCACAAATCTGTTTAGGAGCAGTGGGAAGTTTCAGACATAAAAGTAGCTCATTCTCAGTACTCAGCAGGTTACTGTAGTTGTTTTTAACAACGAATTTTCCAGCATATTCTGCTTCATATAGATATGAAGAAGTAGAAAAAGAAGCGTTGTTGAAACATGTGATGAAAAGGTAATGTACATCCTTATCTCATTGCATAACCAAGCTACCTACAGTAGTGGTCTTCCTGTAATTTCAGTAGTTTGTCGCAAGAGCAGTTATGCATCTTGTATACTTTTGGAGTTCTCTGGTTTTTACTGATCCTTTCTTCAACAATATGAACATAAATGAATGGCTCTCTAATGCGAGGATCCTCTTCATGGAAGAATGCTTCACATATGATCTTCAGTTTGAACAGCTGCCTAAAAAGCTTTGATTATGCTGCATGGGTGATAGTAATTTTTAGAACTGTCCTTGCAGGACAATTTGCAAGGACAAATTGCAGGTAATTTGCAGGTTCAAGCAAGCATTATATTAACATGTGCTAGATTCCTGTTGTCCAAGGTATTCTTTCTGGCTGTAGGAGTGAGGGAAAGTGAGCATAGGGAGGGAAAGAAGGTAGTAGAGTTGTTGCTCTCTAGCACATACAACTGTTTTTGTTAATCTAGGGAAAGAGGTTTAACTCTTGGCTCAAACTTTTAATGAATCTTCATTTTCAATGAGTCTTCTTTTCAGGAAGTGAAGACTGAAACCCAAAGCGAAGTAAAAGAATGAGGGCCAGAGAAGTACTTAAATGGCAGAATTATGAGCAAGCCTTTCATGCTTTCCCTGGTGGCCCATCCCAAGTACCTATACAGAAATATACAGTGTATAGAAAGCAAGACGGAGGAATACGAAGTCTGTGTACCATCACAATGCCTCTTTACGGTCACAAAAATATGGTGTGGGATAGCTCACACAAGTGGTGTGCTGCAGTGCATGAATACAGACTCCTGGAAGTATCAGCTGGTAAGATGAAAGAAAGGCTTGAATTTGCAGATCCAGATTTGCTCTGGAAGGATTAACAAGCTGGTCAAGATCAAAGGAGGGTCCAACATGAATGTTTCTCAGTGAGCATCTACTGTAGGCTGCCTGATCAAAGAAAGGAATTGTCTGAGGCCTTCTTTGGAGAACTAGAGGAAGCTTGATTGAAAACACTTGAGCAACTTTGACCTGCCAACATCTGCTGCATGGGTAACATGCTGTGGCACATGCAGCCAAGGAGACCTTTGGGATGTGTTGAGGACGTTTTTGGACCTGGCCAAAGAGTGTGAAGGTATGTGATGGCTTCAGCTACACAACTGTGAGGTGGTGGAGTTTAAGATCATGAGGGAAATGAGGCAGGTGAACAGGAAGATTATAACCCTGGAGTTCAGGGTTCCGTAATATCTTGGCGGCTAAACTGAGGAGACACTGATTGGGCAGTCTAAGGCTGTAAAAAAGGCTTGACTGCTGCCCTCAAAGTCTTAGTGGTCTGAAATTCAGCTGGTCACCAGTTGCTGGTGAAATAGAAGTTCCACAGGGCTCAACACTGGAGCCAGTACCTCTTAGCTTCTTCATAATAGCCTGTATGATCATATGCAATCTCAGTAAGTTTGCCTAGTGTTGCTCTTTTGGAGGGAAGGGGTCGATTTGCAGGAGGATAGAACTGCTCTTCTCAACAGGCTGAAGAAAAGGGCTTGTAGAAACCTTGTCTTCAGCAAAGACAAATGCAAGTTGTTGCAGTTAGGATGAAAAAACTGCATGCAAGATTAGACAGTGAGGGCTGCTTGGTTAGAAGGCAGCTTTGCAGAACACCAAGATAAAAANAATATTTATCTCTCTGAACATATTTGTCCCAAACCAGGACAAATATAATTGGTGCCCAAGGTGGGGCACGGAAGGAAAGTGAAAAGATCTGTATTAATTACATTTTTGGTTTGGTGTTAATTACTCTGTGTTGGGGTAACATAATCACTATGTCGGCTGAGTCTGTAATGTTTTTCTGGTTATCAGATCTTTCTAAGGTATTAATGTTGTTCTGGGCTTTGGGGCTGTTTGCCTATCCTCAACTTGCTCCCAAACCAGGACAGGAACATAAAAAGCTGAGGGCTGGATTGGCTAAGTATAGAGAATGGAAGGCTGAAGGGGGAGTCTGAGAGGCAACTGTAGTTGCTGTCTTCAAGGAGACTACAGAGAATTTGGAGCAAGACTCTTCTTAGTCCTTACTGAAATGAGAAGAGAAGGCAACAAAAAGCTGCAACAAGAGAAGTTCAGGAAGTAAATAAAAAGTGATGGGAGTTATCAGAAAAGGCTGTTGTAACAACTCTGTCCTTGAGTTTTCAAGAACTCAGACTCTCAACAAGCTGATCAAGCATCTCACCTGTCTCTTCTTAGAAGTGAGGAGTTGTATCTTCATGAAGTCCCTTTCAACCCAAATTTTTCAGTTCATCAGCTGAGTCTTCTCTAACGAAGAACTAGTAATTTGAGGTTTGGGTTCAAGTTTTTTTGTTTCTTTCTGTTTCTTTTGGGAGCTTAGTTCATGCAGATATTCTGCATTAGGCCAGACCAGAGATGTGAAAAGCTCAATCTGTTAGTGGCCTATAGGAGGTGCATAGAGCAGAGTGGACATATGCATACCTGTATTTTGTATTTCTCCAGGACAGTCTCTTAGCCTTCTGTGGTCTGCAGCTCAGGGTTGTCCTGTGCTAGAGGAGAATGCGTCTTTATAACACAATTTCACAGAATCACAGAACCATGAAATAGGTTGGAAGGGAACTCAAGGATCATCTGGTCCAAGCTTTCTTGGCAAAATCACTGTCTAGATAAGATTGTGCTGCACCTTGTCCAACTGAATCTTAGACATGTCCAATATTGGGGATTTCACCACTTCTTTGGGAAGGTTACTTCAATGGCTGGTTGTTCTCATTGTGAAAATCTTTACTCCTATGCCAAATCAGAATATTCCCAGGAGTAACTTGTATGCAGAATACCTTGTCTTTTTCTCACAATTCCTTGTAGAAAGACAGTCTCCCTCTTCTTTCTATTCATCTTTTAACTACTGGAACATAGTGATAATGCCTTCCCTAAGCATTCTTTTCTCAAGGTGAACAAACTGTCCTTTCAGCCTTTCCTCACATGACAGGGTTCCAGTTCTCTGATCACCTTTGTGGCCCTTCTCTGAACCCTCTCCAGCCTGTCCACATCTATTTCATATAGTGGGGTCCAAAACTGAACACAGTATTCCGGGTGTGGCCCGACAAGTGCTGAAGTGCCCTACACAGACACTTTCTTCTTGTAGTTCTTAATACTTTTTCAACATCTATAAATTTAGCATATCCAAAGAAATCCAAACCTGAGTTGTGACAGCAAAGGCACAGATAAAATTTAGGACTGACAGTTTTGCAGACACACAATTCCTTTTAAAACATGAAATCTGTTTAACAAATATTATGTTCTCAATTTCTTTATCAGCAGTGTTGTCGCTCTCCATATTTATTATGAAACACATTTTTATAACCATGAAATACATGAATAAATAAAAAAGAACTTGGCTGTGGATTAGTAATCAAAGCAATTCAGCCAACTGATCCATACCAGATATGAGCAGATTTTTATTTCAAACCATGAGTGAGCTGTCTTGAAATTTATCTTTATTTTTTTGATACTCTGGGTGAATATTTTTTCTTTTTCTGCTTTTGCTTTTTTTTTTTTTTTTGCCAAGGATCTGAATCAATGCTATAAAAATAGTAAAAGTAGTAGAGAGGATTTCAGTTTCTCTTGTGCTAGCATGTTACCATGTACTGGAAGTGGGCACAGCCAGGGCTAGTGTTGAATCTGAGTTAAAGGACAGCATTGTCAGCCAATTTATTGCTCATTCCTGCATTTCTTAAAGACTTGCAATTTTCTGACACTGGATAACAGGCATCCAAAAGTAATGACGACATCCTCTTCTAGCAGACATTCTTTTTCAGAAAAAGGGTTTTCAGGCATAGTCTGCATTTTAAAGATATTTGAGATGCTGCATTGTATGTATGTATGTCCAAAGACAACTATCTTGTTCCTTCATCTGTTACTTGGGTAGGTTTGAAAACTAAAGATAGAGACTTTCACTGTTGCCTATGCTAAGATATGCTGAACAAGTTGTGCTTTTGGGTAGATTTTTTTTGGTAAATCCTGTTAGTTGATAGATCTGAGACAATAGCACGGCTGCAGCTATTTTTCCTGGGGAGGCAGTGATTCCTGCTCCATGTCAAAGCACTTCAAGCACACACAGTACTTTGAGGGCAAAACCAACAGGTCTTGTGCCAACTTGATAAGTGCATGTTGTGTGTTTTAGCTCTAGTGATCAGAAATGCGTGTCTGTAAAGAGGAGAGCCTGCTGCTTGTGAGGTGCTGACTGCACTGTTAATACTACTGAGGGCTTCAAGGTCTTCATGCCTGCCTGGGAATGCAGATAACTGGTTTAGTGGAGGGTGAGAATGGATGATATCAAAGCAAATCCTGTGGCATTTAAATGATGTTGAGTTTATCTCCTTTTTATGTACACTAAACAGCTGAATTTAGGGTCTTCCCCCCCCGCATTGTTCTGTGTGCTTGGACATTGCTCTCCCATGTTAGCTGGCATCTTTGACAGTCGTGGGAAGACTAATGTGGTGAAAGGTTCTGAAAGGTTGTGCAAGAGGTTTTTCCAGCCCACTTTGTATGTCCTGCAAAGTACTGCAAGGTTTTTGGCTGCCAGGCTTGTGGCAGAAGGGTGCTTTCAGGCAGATGCAGCCACTCTTGAGAGATAATGGACCAAAAGAGAGGGAGCAGTTGCAGAATAGAGTTCTTAACATAGTTATTAAACGCTAAAAGTTCCTTCTCAGTGCTCATAGAGAGTCAGACCACAGCTTATTTGATACAGAAGTCCTCAATGTTGCATAAAATTGGGAAGTTGATTTTTAAATGAAAAATATCAAGGTTTTTCCGTCATTACAAAACTCTAAAACTTGCAGTAGATCTTTACAACTTGCAATAGATCTTTGTGGAAAACCTTTGAAATGCCATGGAAGTGAGATTAATAGCACTTTGACAAAATTTGAATATACAGTTGGTGTAAATGAAGATGGTAAGGGCTGATGTCTCTTAAATTTGCCTTGAATAATTGAAGTTTTTCAGTTTCTTTGCATTTCACTATTTAGATTTAAGGAGAGATTAATTTGAAACAGGGCTTCACTCAAATGTCCAATCTACTTTTCATCTTATAAAAAACAGTGCTTCCCAAATTGATTGCTGAAGACCAAATATGAACTTGATATATCCACAAAGATGCAGACACTTGTTCTATTGACAATAGAGCACCAAGGCATTGCTTTCTAGGGAGCACATCTTCACTCCACCAGCTGCCAAAACTGGTCATGTAGTCATTAATGAAGGCTAATGTTTTGTATGTGTTGTCCTATCTGCCTTACCTGGTTTAATAATAAACATTCTCACCTATCAAATATAGGTATTTTAGAGGACAAGAGTGAAAGAAGTTTGGTTTGGTTTTTCTTTTCCCCTTTTTCTCCCCCGATTTGTACTTGTTTGCAGCTGTAGCTGTACTTGAGAATTACTCAAGCGCCATGGTTCCCTCATATTGTATTCCCTCTTGTGGATGGGCTCCCTACCTTGACATCTTTTTGGCCCAACAACTGGAATATCAAGTGATAGACAAGGAAAATTTTTTCTGTAAATTGGAGGTGTCAGATTTGTATAAACTTTAGTTTGGGATCAGAGTTTCTAAGTTGGAATATGGACATACTAATTACTATTCGTGCAACACTGAAAATGCACATACAATCATGTAACTAAATGGAAATATCCCCATTGAGATGGCCTCCTCAGGTCTGGTTAGTTTGTGTTGTTTTAAGTCGATTTCCATTTAAGTTGTTATTAATTCTAGCTATGCTGCTCATTATATTTTGTTGTAAGGTTTGTTTTTTGAGAGCAGACTTGTGGTAAAACTATGCCAAGAACTTCTCTGCTTTAAGGGAAGACTTTTCTTGCTGAATTTGATTTGCATTTCTGTTTAGCTGTTCTGGGTCCTGACATATGTTTTTGAGGAGGTAGAAATCAGCACTGCTGATTCCAAAAATATGCAGTGAATGTTTTTGTCATTCTGCATGTTTCTGAGCAGCCACCTGCATTAATACTCAGGGTACACTGGCTTGTGCATGAATTCAAACTAATTAGTCAGGTAGAGAGTCCAGTTCTTGTTTTTATTCAGAAAATTGACATTTTTACAGAGGGGGGAAAAATTTACTTTGAAGCAGCAGCCAAGATGTGGATATATTTGTATGTTTTACATTTACACACTGTAGTTTCTAGGTTAATGCAGGTCTTCCCATTTGAAATTGCAGTATCTTGTTATGTTAGATGTTTGTAATCCAAATATCATCATCTGAAAAATTTGGTAAAGAATGATATTAAGTCGTAAAATTTAGTTTTTGTGATACTGTGCAAAGCAAATTTTTAAAATGTAAATTAGCTAAACCTTAAGTTTTCAATAGCTCTTTTAATAAGAGCTTTTTCAGTAGAATGGTTTGTTAAATTTTGTAGGAGTTCTGAAATAAAAATATTCACTGCATTTTCTTAATTGATTATGGAAATGGAGTACAAGTTAATGTTATGCTAGAAAGAAAACAAATCTAGAAGCAACAGCTCATCCCAAGCAGTGGTCTGATGGAAACCATTTTGAAAACAACTAATGTTATGGGAAGAGAAATTACACTCAGCACAGTTCCTTTTGCCGTGTTGACTGACATCTGATCCATGGGGAGCAATTTGCCTGTCCTGCCGAGGAGAAAAAAGTATGGTAACACACTGGTAGCTGTTAATGGCAGCTACCAGAGGGATATGGAGAGAACATGCATCTCTTCTACAAGCAGAATTATACAAAGGCTCAATTTCTTTTAGTGAAAGATCTTATCCTTTCCTGTCTCAAAGTGCTCAGAATCAGAAGGCACAGATAGGGACATTCTGCTATTGTTTTGTTGGTATCTCCTGCTTCTGAGTTTACATGGTTATTGCACACACAGCTGAAGAACAAGCTAGCTGAAATTTAAACAGAACAGATGTTGACCACTGGATTTGCTTCTATGTGACTGCTAAATGGGAAGCATTGCTTACCTGCATTGTTTGAGGGAAAAGACTGAAATATCAATGCATACCATTC
>WEIV01018925.1:51763-66068 GCA_013390005.1 Calyptomena viridis | reverse complement strand
GAATGAATCTGTGGATATGCAGGATTAACAATGCCCGGTCAGGAGGGACTTTTCTAAATACTGAACAGATTTACAATGGAGGTTGATATAATGAATGTTTTGAAAGGGTGGACTCCTTACCAATAAAGAAGAAAGGATTTGGGGATGGGCAGTGAAGGGCCTTCACAAAAGAGGTCAGTTGATTTGATGTGAAGAGAACAAAGCCGTAGAAGGGTATGGCAGAGAAGAACACAGGACTTTGAGTGGGTTTTTTGTTCACAGCCAGTAATGAGATTTTGAATTCCAGAGATACCAAGGAGATGGCTCTTGAGAACAAAGCCATCAGTGTGCTGATGCCATGACTGGGTCAGCAGGTGATCAAAGCTGCCCTGTAGTCCATCCACATGAACCACTAGCCACAAGATCTGTAGTCCCTCAAGTAGTGCAGGAGGGCAGATGTTCTCCATTGCCAATTATCCATGAAGACAGAGACCTCATTTTAGAGTACCCTGTCGCTCAAATGGGAAAGAGATACAATTTTTATTCCTGTGTGTCAGTGAAGCTTAAAAGGTTTTGGGAAAACTTTNCAAGATCAGAATAGGGATGTCCAGCTGTGCCCTGTCATTGCCATTTTACTCAGTTGTAAATGAATTGCTATTGCCTGTTGCTCATGTTGCTTTGTTACCTAAGAGCCATAGTCAGAGGCTAAGAGGGGCCACATGCTGCACAGACCAGCACAATGAGACTGTCTCTTAATGACAGAGCTTATAGCATAAACACAGGACAAGAGACAACAGATAGATGCAAATAAACAGGAGCAGGACTAGACACCCATGTANGATTCTGAGCTGCGCATTTACTCATGAAAGCTGGAGAAAGCAGAACTGGTGGCATCGCTAGAACTGACAATCTGGGTCTAGCTGTAGTCTAACAAATACTTTGTCTTAACAAATATTAGACTTTAGAGATGCAAAAGACTGAACTCCTACGTTCTATTATGTGTCTCCAGAAAATCAGTTCTAAATGAATTTTTCTGAAACCAGGGCCTTTGGAAGTCATTCACATTATTGCAAAAAACCCTGCCCAATGCTACAGAACTTAGAAACAAGATGGGACCTGAGGCTCTATTGCATTAGATGCTGTACAACTATAAAGTTGTATGAAAACTTATATTACCCATTACTATTTAGCTTTTCTCAGGGGAATTGTTGGAATGTGGTGAGGAAATCAAGAACAGTACAGATAAGAAACAAATGAGAAGAAAGATGAAAGAAACATTCAAAGGACAGAAGTGCAGGGAGAACAGGTGGAGATGCTATGTGGCTGTAAAGATGGGAGATCTGAAAGATTCAGCACAGAGGAGAGAGTTCCTTTTCAGAGCACAGAAAACACCCCGTTGAGCTCAAGTGGGACTGTGGGCCCTTGCTTTCACTGCCTGTGCAGCTGCTCCTTCCAGCTTGAGTGGGATAACTCCTCTCTTGTTATTCCCTTGTGCTGACTGTAAAGTATATCTGAATAGTAAAAGAGATTTGCAATTACGAGATGCTTTGGAATGCTAAAAAAGCGCTTGTTTTTGCTGAAAGTATATTTTGTTGCATCTTTTTTCTTTTTTTTTTAATAAAGCATTCAATTAACAATAATTTTCATGGAGGTCACCCGCTTTTACCAAGCACTGAGTTTTAATTTTTAGGTCTTCTAGCTAGCAAAAAAGAAGGCAAGGAGCCTGATTAATCATTGCTAAGAAAGCTGTTGCCTGGGTACCTTCCTACTTTTGCACTGCTGAGAGGGAATGACCTAAAAAAAAGGGAAGTGTTTGTAAGCTTTGCACCTGAGGCATCTCAACTGTACCTCTACTTTGTCCATCCTTCCCTTCTTTTGTGCATTGGGCCCAGCTAGGAAAGGCTGAGGGACAGCATATGGTAGGCTGACTGTTGCTCAGTTTGGAAAGCAGCTCCTAACATTTGGCTCACACCTGTCAGCAGACTCCGTATACACTTGTTTATCCTCCTCTGTACCATATGTTTCCGTGCAATATCAGTTCCTATGATCTATTGCTTTACTTCTATCACTCCTATTATGGTTGTAACTGAGCATTTCACAGTCATTAATGCATTTACCCTGACAGCATCCCTGTTGCATAGGCATCTAATATCACCCACTGTACAGGTGGGTTAGCTCAAGCTCAGATCCACAGCTCCTCAAAAGTCTCATTGAAATCAATGGGAATGAAACACATGTCCAGGGAACGAAAGTGTGGGAGAGCAAGTTGCATGCTCAGCTTCACCCAAGGAATTTGCAGTGGAGTGAGGAAATTCCTCTTTTGGATCCTAAATGCATGCTCAAAGTGCTGGACCATTCTTGATTTCTTGACAATGAGCTGTTCCCTGTCTTTGCAAACCCAGCAGAACTGTGGTTGTTTGTGTCCAGTCTTTTTACACACTTTGCCACTAAACCCCTGTCTTGCAGCTCTCCAAGGAACATGGAGAAAGATGCTGTCCTTGTCAGAAGACATAATTTAAAAGTTAGTTAAGAGCCCATTGGCCCAATGTAGTGATAACAATCAGCTCAAAAGTATTCTGCCTGAATAAGAAAACTATAAGGACCAAAAAATGTGCTTCTGCTGCACTGGTAACTGTTTCTGCCCTTTTCTCTTTTCTTTGTATTCTTGCTTGACTCTCAGAAAAGAACTTCTTTGCAGCCCTTCAGATTTAAAGTCTATGTAGGAGAGGAACAGGGTTTTTTAAAATGTACTGTATGTACCTATCAGTCACCTACCTATTAATTACAACTAAAAGCATGATTAATCTGTCATGGATAAGGCAGCTAAGTAACCAGAATCATACTAATGCATTTCTGTCACTCATACAAAAGGCAGCATTGTTATCAGTTTTTACATCCATGTATACTAAAGCCCATATACACAGCAGCTGCAGAGCACTTGTAATGTTCTTTTTGCCACGGATGGGATGAAGTTGCATCATGCATATTGCTATTGCCTCCACAGTGCCTGTGCAGTGATTTATTTCCTTAACACTAGTACAATTTAATGAGGTTATCATTTGCAAATAATTTTGCCTTTTAAAATTGATAACAACTACAGTTATGAGAAGTATTTCCAGGGACTCATAATGACTACAACTGAAATTCCTCTGTGGAATTTCATGCTGAGGGATTAGCATGAGGACCAAGGTGCTACTTAAGCTCTGCAATGAGTGGGAGCTAAGAGATGCGTAGGTCTTATATAAGTGTCAATGTCTAAGGAAAACAATTCTTTTGATATGACACATCATAATTCTTTCTCTTCTGTGTTCCTTTTGTCTGATTATTCAATAGATCCCCTTTTTAATAGCATAGATGTTGAAAAATTAATTTCCAGGCCCCAAACTCAAGATTTGTAAGCACAGTTGAAACCCTGGTGCATCCATCCTGGCAAGCAGTGAATGCATGGATATGCTAAATCACAGCTAAGCTNTGTTGTGAACTGCCTGAAACTAAAGAACTTCTCTGCAAGATGGTGTCTGCAAGTTGTAATCGGCATCCCTTCTGTACTGCTTGCCTCAGTGACCCAAATGAAGAAACCGTTTTGGTTTTCACCTCAGTAAGCACCTTGCTGCATGCAGGCGGAGTCTCAGTCAGTAGGTTTCTGAGCACACAGATTTGTGGAAGAGCCCCGAAAGTTTGTACACTACTAGGTTTTTTTTGTCCTAAACATTGCTGTAGTCAAGTCGCAGCCAGTGTAGGGGGAGAAGGCAGAAGATTGATAAGAAAATATAAACTGCTCCAAAACAAGGGCTGTTTGTATGGCTTTTACAGTCCTTTGCTTAGCTTGTTTATTTTAAATTGCTCTTTAGTCAACACTGTTTGGTGTAAATGCAATCTAGTATAAATTTCTTGTAGCCATTCATGTTATTATAGTGACACAGAAATTTTTAGGGTCACTATTAAATCTTGGAATGCTGCCCTTAATGAAGCAATTTCACTATTTGCTTGCAAAACTGTGCTNATTAATTTCCAGGCCCCAAACTCAAGATTTGTAAGCACAGTTGAAACCCTGGTGCATCCATCCTGGCAAGCAGTGAATGCATGGATATGCTAAATCACAGCTAAGCTACACTGTTTAACTTTTAAAATGTTCTAAAGAAAAACTTTTCACATAAAAGAGTTTCAAAACTGATACCTCCAGACTGCCCTTTAATAATAGGAACAGAAGACAGGTAGGTCACACATTGAAGGAACCATTCCATTGATGCATGGGTGACCCACTATGACTTGNGTGGCTTTTACAGTCCTTTGCTTAGCTTGTTTATTTTAAATTGCTCTTTAGTCAACACTGTTTGGTGTAAATGCAATCTAGTATAAATTTCTTGTAGCCATTCATGTTATTATAGTGACACAGAAATTTTTAGGGTCACTATTAAATCTTGGAATGCTGCCCTTAATGAAGCAATTTCACTATTTGCTTGCAAAACTGTGCTCCCTTACTCTTTCTTATTAATAAACATGATATCTTTCTGTTTGCCTTCTTTTCATGCTGCACAGCTGTACTCTTTCAACAAGAGATAGTCACAATTTTGTTTGTCACACTGAAATACAGATTTTTTTCTTCTTTGTTTATGAATAGCAGGCTTGGATTTTCCTTATGGAATAGAAATTAAAACAGCCCTGACATTTAGAATGTAAGGAATTGCTCCAACTGATTATAGTTGTGTTAAAATGAGTCACACACTTTTGATCCAAACTTCCTGACATACACATCCATATACATTAATCATTATGACATCATTGAAGAACTATTTTTGCCTTGTTAATAAAAGCTGAATGCATTTGTCAACTTGTCAAACTGTATTTAATCCAGTGAACATATAGACGGGTTAGGAAAGACACGTGCATAGCAGAGCTCAATTCTACATGTCTGAAAATGTTGAGCATGTAAAGACATGTAACATGCTTGTAATATTGAAATGCAGATGAGAAGCACACTGTAAAAAACCCCACAAAATTAATTACATTTACTAAGAAGAATTAAGCTTACCTGTCAACAAATGCATGACGTAGTACAAAGATAGGATCATTTGCAGAGCCTTGTACTTGGGACATGGAGCCATTCATGTAGATGTGAAGAGCATTATGCAAACCACTTTGTGATGGGTTTGATATTGCAGTTTGTGGATCAGCAAAGCCTGCAGATTCAAGAAGTCATATGCTGATATGACAATGTGTATAATTCTTTTTCCAGTTACAGTGAAGATCAAAGTACCTACTTTCCCTTCACTTACATTCAGCTTTTTAGACAGGACCTTTAGAAAGCATGTAAGGGAGTGCTAATATCTTTGAAAGACATAGCAAATATTAAATTAGAATAACCTAAATTAAAACTCCTGTCATGCAGCATGTCAGCAAATGTACTGCTAAATTGCTTTATATTTTTAAATTTCTTCATCCATTTTGCCTGGCTGTTAAAAGGCACCCTAATCCCTATAGACATTTGTATGTGTACATTTATTTATGTTGAGAAAATTTATTCACTTTATTTTCATTTTTGATCTGTATACTTACAGGTTGCTACGATAAAACAGGCTATTTTATCTCATCATATACTCAGTCATTTATTAATGTTTGTCTCTATATAGCATGTTCTTCTATTGGTAGGAGCCAACACAATACAAGCTATAGTCTTTACAGAAGGATTTGGTAAGTAATCAATAATCTTTCACAGTCAGACTTAAGAATCGAAGCCTGTGAATTGCTGTTGTTTTGGAGGACACTTAAGAGATGGGTTTTAGGAAGACCTTACACAGACCAATTCCAAACAAGAAATACTTGAAGATGAGTCTCTTCATTAGTTTTTATCTTCTATACCTCAGCTTGGATGTTGGTAGCCCTACTCAGCTTCCCAACAGCCAAGCTTCCTCCCTGCTTGTAAGGACTTCTAGTAAAAGCCAACTCAGCCACCTGATCCTTCTCTGGGGTTGTCTCAGACAGTAAAAGCAGAAACAAGTGTTGTCCATCCAACCTGTTTCTGAACCTGATGCCAATTCTGCTGTTTAACCCATGTTCCTGAAGGTGTATTTCTATGAGATGTAGGATGAGGAAGCACAGTGGAGTCACATTAAAACATCTTCCCAATTTAATAATAGAATAACAAGGACTGTGAACTGTATGGCCACTGTTTTGATTTTCAGTGTTTTCCCCATATTGTTGCAGTTTATCAGATCTCCAGGATGGGGAAAAGAAAGATCTTAGCTTTTGTCTTTGGGAAATTCCTCGTGGACTTTGAACACTTGCTTTATTTACTTATTTAGACCAAAAAGTAGCATTTGAACGAGAATCAGTAATATACTTTTGAAGTGAATCTCCCAACAGTCCTTCTATTTCATGCTGTGACTTGCATCACAAGGCAATTTCTGACTTTACAAATTGGATTCTTTTTGGCAAAAATCTAAAATATGCCAGCTATCAGTCAGTGTTAGGTTCAGGAGACTGAACTACAGCTACTATAAAAGAACCCCTTCCCTGTCAAAACCTTGTGTGTAACATGGAATTTGGGTCCACTGTACCAACATTTTTACTCTGGATTTGTTCCCCTCTGAGTCACAGAAAGTATTAATTGACAGGTGGCATGAGTTGCTTTATTAGTAAGGTCATATTCTGAACTTGGAAACTCGAGTTTTAGACCCAGCTAGGACTTTGATCTTCTGTGTGAAATGATTGTGTCACTTTGTCAGTCTAAATTCTTTCACTGGGCTTCGTCTTGTCAATTAACCTCTTCAAACAATGGAACAGCATCTGATGTAAAACCACTGATATAATAAGAATCAAATCATAACTGTGGCACCTTGAAACCAGCATACCACAATAACCATCCATCTTTTTGATTGTAATAGTACGACAAAGCTTTTGAGAAATTCACAGAATCATGAAATATGCTTTGTTGGAAGGGACCCANTTTCCTTGAGTCCTGTCCCTGGTCACTGCAGAGAAGAGATCTGCTTGCCTCTGTTCTTCCCCTCATGAGGAAGTCAGAGCTGACAACATAATTAGAACAGTTGGAGGAGGTACAATTGCCTTATTATGAAAATAGTAAGTTTTTAAGGTGAAATGACTCTGGATTTAGGAAAGAAAGAGAAACATGTTAACATCTACAGATAATGGCAGATTTTGTGTACATCAGATGTGGACCAGGATTATTGAAGAGCCTGCTTGAGGACACAAAACCAGCAAAGTATAGAAATTCTCAAAGAGAAAACCGGGCCCACAGAAATTTGAATGATAGTGAATGCTATGTTATCTAGCTATCAGATCAGGGGAAACAGCAGAATAAAATATTACTTATGAAGAATGATGTAAATTGGCACTCTGTCCAGAACTCACAGGAAGTGACGGCAACAATTTTGGCTTTCTTTGCCGATGGCCACTGTGCATGGTCATTGGGATCAGTTGATTTACCAATACTAGGAAATTTCTGTGAATATTATATATGAATATGGTATATCTGTATATATATCTGTGTATATATCTGTATATTGTTCTGAAGCAATTCTTCCACTTATATTCTACTGCATTTTAAATATGTTTCAGGGAAGATAAACTTTATGCAAGGTCTAGGCAGAAGGCTAGATGTTTTACATAAGACTTGGGATACTTCTTAAATCTCTTATTGCAAAAGATCTAATCACTCACAAAAACCCACAGAATACTTATTTGGCTCTGGATGGCTTTTCATGGAACATCTGTACATGAGCAATTTATCTTAATAATCAAAATCTCTGTAACTGAGACAGCTTTAGCAATCCCAGCCTCAGGCTCCCAGATAGCTGGGATGCATCTAGTCAGGTGATGTCATGTTTGACCCTGCCTGGGAAAAGTTCTGGTATCTGATCTGCTGTTACGAAAACTCCATATAAATTGTAAAGTTAGCAGGAATAAAGCCACAACATGGTGTCACTGTATTTTAGATATGCAGACATATATTGATTACAGATACACAAGTGGAGTGAATTGAAATAAGAGCTTCCTATCTCTACATAAGGAAACTCCACTTCCTCTACCTGCCTTGCCCTATGCTGTGCCTTCCTCTCTTATGCATTGACTGCACCTTGTCAGTCCTTCTATGAACTCACTATTCTGGCAGTAAACTCTCCTTGAGTGTGGGATGTCAGGGGTTTTTCCCAGGCTAGTAAGATACAGTATCTTATGCAAGGATATGAGGAGAACCAGTGGCCATACAAAAAAAAAGAGGGAGAGCAACTGACTAATGGATGGAGAAGACTGCACTGGCCTGTTAAATCACCTGGCCAGTATAGGAAGCTGTAACATTCAGACACCCTTTTAATCTCTAATTTAATTATGGTGCATTAGAAATAGCTATCAGGACATCAGGAAAATGAGGTTTCCCCAGTGAATTCAATAAGAGAAAAATCAGTTTTAGGGATTCATAAACCTGGTTCCTCTCCTGCTCATAACACTGTTAATCAGCAACAGTTATTCAATGGATCTCAAGTAACTTCACTGGGCCAGGCTGAATTAAATCAGGTGGGGATTTAGAACAAAATTTATTATAGGAGAAGCTAATGATGCCACTCAAAATTAAGGCTGCCTGACAGTTTTTAGGATGTTATATAGGCGGTTCTCATTGAACATGCAATTAGGTCAGGTGTATATCTTTTAATAGACTATTGAGTTATATTAACTGTGAATTTTGCCACCTACTAACAGAGGCCACGGAAGTCCATGCACAATCAGTCAAGTGCAGAGCTTTATGTGTTGAAAGCAGGTAATGTTTTCCTCAGTTGCTTATTTGCCACTGACTGAAACACTGTAACTACACTTAACAACAGGTACGCAGAGCTTGGAGAGCATTAGCACTGTTCAGAGCTACAGAAATGGAGGAATCATTCCAACAATCCTCTCTCTTTTGATTATCTTAGGGAACTCCTTCACATCTGTGGCATGCTAACATAATTTAGGTATTCATAACAGTTTTGCAGGCGGTTTTCTTAACTGCAAAATGTTTTTTCTTACAAAATAAATTTTAGTTTTCATATGATTTTCTAGGTCAGTGGTAAGGACAGCGGATACTTTACAGGTCAAATTCTGCTATCTATGTTGCATTTTGAGGGGCTTAAGTACACCCTCAGTCAGTTTGCAGACAGCACCAAGTTGGACAGGAGTGTTCATCTGCTAGAGGGCAGAAATCACAGAATCAATTAGGTGGGAAAAGACCTCTGAGATCATCAAGTCCAGACTATAACCTAACATCACCATGTCAACTAGACCATGGCACTAAGGGACATATCCAGTCTTAAACACCTCCAGGGACAGTGACTCCATCACCTCCCTGAGCAGTCCATTCCGATGTTTAATCACCCCTTCCATGAAGAAATTCTCCCTAATGTCCAACCTAAACCTTCTCTGGTGCAGTTTAAGACTATGTCCTTTCATCTTGTCACTGGTTGCCTGGCAGGAGAGACTGCCCCCACCTGGCTACAACCTCCTGTCAGGCATTTGTAGGGAGCGATAAGGTCTCCCTTGAGCCTCCTCTTCTCCAGGCTAAACAACCCCAGCTCGCTCAACTGCTTTTCATAAGACTTGTGTTCCAGACACTTCACCAGCCTTGTTGCCCTTCTCTGGACTAGAGGAAGGCTCTGCAGAGAGATCTGGACAGGCTGGATTGGTGAGCTAAGGAAAATTGTATGAAGTTNAAATGTTGGTCCACAACATGAGTACCACAGGCTGGGGGAAGAGTGGCAGGAAAGCTGCCCAATGGAAAAGGACCTGGAGGTTCTGGTCAACAGCGACTGAACATGAACCAGCAGTGTGCCCAGGTAGCCAAGAAAGCCAATGGCATCCTGGCTAATAGTGTGGCCAGCAGGACCAAGGCATAAAGAAGGCTGCAGCAAGATGAGGGTCAGTGTCTTCTCACAGGTAACAAGCAATAGGACAAGAGGAAACAACCTCAAGTTGCCCTAAGGGAGGTTTAGATGAGGTTTTAGGAAAAATTTCTTTACAAAGGGTGGACAAACATTGGAGCAGGCTGTCCAGGGAAGTGGCAGAAACACCATCCCTGGAAGTGTTTAAAAAACATGAGGATATGGCACTTGGGAATATGGTTTAATAGTGAAAATGGCGGATTAATCACTGGACTCAGTAACTGTAGAGGTCATTTCTAATCCTAATAATTCTACGATTCTATGGTTCGGTGGTGGACTTGTCAGTGTTAGGTTTATGGTTGGACTTGATGATCTCAAAGGTCTTTTCGAACCTAGTTAATTCTGTGAGTCTGTGATCTTAAAGGTCTTTTCCAACCTAAATGATTCTACGATTCTCTGAGTTCAACCAAATGTTATACATAGTCCCATTCTTCCCAGGTATAATTTTTTTCTTTAATAAAGTTTTCACATTTTAGAGAAGGTCAGGTCAGATAAGTGCATCTACTTTAAAATGGGAGGGAAAATATAAGAATTTTAAGGCCATATCCTTGCAGGTCTTTAAAGTTGGTGACATTCTTCCAGCTTATGTTCATGGATTTTTTCAGTGTTAAATCTTACATATTTTCTCAAACAGTGTTATTACTGTAATCCCTCTAGAGCAAGGTAGCTGAAAGATCTGTGGAATTTGACCCAGGGGACTAGAGTAAATGAAAGTTTGTGATTATCTAATTTAGAGCATGTCACAATCTACTTTTTTTTTCCTTAAAATTACTTTTGTAGAGTTTCAATATGGTCTGTTCTGAATAGTCTTTCTAGTTCTCTAGTAATGACTCTCTGCAACTTGACAACAGTTTTTCAGTGTGCAGCATAAATTTACCTAGAGGCTGAGGTTCAGGCTGGGTGAGGAATGTTGGCTGTAGGCTGAAACTTTTTCAATTAGAAGTTTTCTGTTGGCAAACTTCACTTTGAGAAACCTTTTTTCATTAGCTATATGGATCTCTGTGAAAATACTGGGAAAGTTTTCCAGATGAAAATCTCTTGTTTCAGAAAAAAAATGAAAATGTCCTATTAAAATGAAATTACATTTTGAAATGTTTGATGTTTTATTCCATTATTTTTTTTATGACAGAATAGCAGTAACAATACATGATTGTGACAGGCAAAGGAATGCTATGACATGGCTTGGCTTTATACCATTTGTAATAAGTTAATTCATGAACAATAAAAGTGATATAGGGTTTTAGAATTTTTTGTTAATGTTCTTTTATCACTTTGTGCAAAACATAGAAGGCATTAATTTTGATTTGAAACTTTCACGAATAAGCTAATTTCATCTATAGAATCTGTTCATAAAGAAAAAGAAATTCTAAGTTTTCCAGCCATCTCTTTTTCCAAGGAAGTAGCATTCAAGATTTCACACCAAAACTGAACCCAAACTGGCTCATTTTCTATTCTCTTGTATTCACAAAGTTTCCAATGAAGTCAACAGTGTTCCCCAGTTAGGGCCACAAATCAACAAATCCAGTTTAAAATAAATGCTTCCAGGGGCAAAATGTAAAGTGTTTTTAACCTGTTTTTCATTCAAAGCAGAATATGGCCTGTCCCAGAGTGAGAGGGCAGCTCATGTACTCAGTCTCATGGGGTTGTTGTTTTATTGAACAATATTGACCTTTGCCATTTATGGCTGTTGTGACATAAATTCTTCAGCGACATAATTTCTGTCTTTGCAGCATCATTTTGTGTTAGTCAAAGAGAGATTCAGCTTGCATTGCATAATGCTGCTGATACTTGCCCTTTTGAAGGATAAAAGTTTTAGTCTTTGTTCCAGTGCACTGAAAAATGGAAGAGCATAAAGTTTTGCCCAGAAGGGGGTTTTCTATGTGATCACCGATGTTTTCCAGTACAGAACTGAAACTGAGGAGTGAATGTCACATTGGTGTAAATCAAGAACTGCTCAATTACAGTCACTGGCTTGGTTCTGATCACCTTTCCTAAACCTAGAGTAACTCCAATAAAGTCAGTGTCCTTACTTGGGATTTTCTTTGGATCTAAAAGAGATTAGAATTTGACCTTAGGTGTATTGGCACAAAACTGTGCAAATAAGTAAAGAAGGATTGAATAGCATTTTATTTAGAAAAAGAATGAAATGTTAGGAACTATAAAGTGTTAAAAATTTTGTAAGAATGCTGTCATGCAGAAGTGGGCACTGGCACAATAGATGCAAGTGGTCAATTTAAGCTTGGCATTTGTACACAACAAAAACCTAAGCTCGCCATTTGTAAGAAAGGAGCTAATACAATATTGGGGCGGGTTGGCAGTACAAATTTTTTAAAAACTTTTCACCACCTTTTACAACATTAGCCATAAATTCTCGACTTCATATTGCAGTTCAGTATCTTGTTAGCTAAATCAGTTAGTTCACAGAAATATTTGTGGTCCTGTGGTGTTAAGTTGATTGTTGAAATAATTCAGGTCAAAAAATAAAATTAAAAAATCTCCCACAGACAATGCCTTTGCCTTTGCTTACAATATCAGTAGTGTGATGGTAGACCCTCAGTATTTCACGACTTTCTTACTTCAATTCCTTTTTCTCTACTCCTCCTACTCCACCCTTTGAATCTATTTACATACTTTATGAAGTAAACTGTAGGTGGACCATCCAATCTGGCCTTTAACTTCCAGGGATGGGGGACCCACAACTTTCCTGGCCAACATGTTCCAGTGCCTCACCATCCTCTGAGTAAAGAATTTCTTCCTAACATCTAATCTAAACCTTCACTCTTTCATTTTAAAACCATTGCCCTTTCTCCTGTCTTTATTTGCCTGTATAAAAAATCCCTCTCCCTCCTTTATTTAACCCCCCTTACGGTACTGGATGGCCACAATAAGGTCTTTCCAAAGCCTTCTCCAAGCTGAACAACTCTAGCTGTCTCAGCCTGTCATCAGAGAACAGTTGCTCCATCCCTCTGATCATCTTCATGGCCCCTTTCTTATCCTCACTCCTGCCTCTATACTGCATTTTTGTACCCTTATAGAGTTCCTTGCAAGTCAAAAGCTCTGGGACATCAAAAGTAGATCACATTTGGTGCAGATGACATGATACTGTAGAAATATTTATTTATAAATGCACAATGTGTTATCCTTGCTTATTAGCATTTTTTTTTCAAAATTCAAAAGTGTTTAATAGACAGATAATTAAATTCTCTTCATAAAGAACTATTTACTAGCAAATTAGGAAAATTCAAGACAGGTTGGATAGTTGGATAATTAAGATAAGTAACTAAATTCTTCTGGAAATTATACTAAGGGTCAGTTTTGAGCACTAGCTTATAATAATCTCTTAGAGTTTGAGGAGGAAGTCTACTATGGAATACCCAGTCAAAGGATGTAGACATAACATGCCGACTTGGCAGCATCCTCTTTCACCCTTATTGTCCAGCCTGGGCCCTGGAAGATAGTGAATTCCAGGGCAAACCTGTAACAGGGCCATGGTTATGCATGATTATGCTCAAGGAAATAATTAGATGATCTCTTTTTCTGCAGTGCTGTATTTTTTTGCTGTGCCTGCTGCTGACTGTAGCAGGAGATTATCTCCTAACAAATGGATTTAAGGTCTGATCTATAGTTTCCAGCATCTTATCAAATGTCTTTAATGGGGTTCTTTCTGTTACTATCCCAGGTGAAAGCATAGATTTTTCTTTCTTTTTGAGTTATTCTTCATGGAATCAGTTCAAACTTCCCAGAGTTTAAAGACTCTGGCCCCAGAGAGAATCAATTTACAGGTGGAAATGGCATAATAGAATAAAATATGTTACCTTCCAAAGTGTTTCGGAAACTGTAATTGGCCATTTTATCCATGGATCCAGATTCGTACTGAGTCAGTGACAGGCAAAATTCAACATCAGCTGAGGATGGGAGCCTTGGGGTCCTTGATTTATCGTTATTTCCAGGATTTCGCCTTATAGGCCCCTCACCTGTGGCATTGCATAAAGCTTGTTGGCTGTTGTACTCTTCAGACCGAGTACAAATTACCTGTATAAAACACCTTCTATTAGAAGAGTTGCAATTATAAAAAATAAAAACCAAAGAGATGCTTTGATTATTTTTTTAAGAGCAAAGAAAAAGTACAACGTAAAAAATTTGTTTCAAGAATATTTTTTTTTCTGTGTATGATTACTGGTTATTTCATAGAAAACACCCCTCTCCTACAGCACATATTTTGTAGTAATACACTAGTCTTTATCTGAAACTACCCGTGTGGACTAAGGCATCAAATCTCACTTATCCTCTTGAAAACTCACTGAAGTTAAATTCAGAGTTACCCCCCTCCCCCAGTGCAGCAGGATGCAGTTAAATCTGCTACTGCAGTTGCTAATTGGAGGCTTTTTGGCTTTAGC
>WEIV01018925.1:33500-43934 GCA_013390005.1 Calyptomena viridis | reverse complement strand
AAAAAAAGATGAACCAAATACAATTATCTGACACCTCCAGGTCTTTTGGAAAATTGTGCTAGTAACTTGCTGATTTCTTTGTACTGCTTGCCTTCTCCTGCCTTGGTTATCTCATCCAATATACTGTATTGATAGCTCCACTTGACACATGTAATCCATACAATTCTAGTTTCATTTAATCCACTTAACACTTGTACATTTTCCACATAACTGTTTATTCAGCTCAGTGCAGAACAGCATCAGAACCACTTCTTTCTGATGATGCAATATAATTAAATTAGTAGAGTTCATCCAAATATAAACGGCTAGAAATGAGCAGAATCTTAGGATGAAAATCCATGTTTGTAGCTGTATCTATTTTATGGCTACGCCTACACTGGAAAATTAAACGTGTCCAGGAAATTTCCCAGAAACTAAGACCAAACAACATAAAATAATCCATGTCTATGTCAGTAAAATCATTTTATTCTCCTAAACAAGGTGTCTGTATGTAAACATTCTCCTGGGAATGGTCCCTAAAAAGTACCTCTTTTGGGGAGAAAAAGGCATGCCAGACCACAGCCTAAAAAGGTTTTGTTACAGTATCTGTAAATGCTTGAATTTAGAGGTATATACACAGCCTTTATTGTTCAGAGGGCACAAAACAAGACTAAATACAGCACAATCAGCCCAGGAAGCCCAGCTGGTTGCTGTTTTGTAATGCCAGAATATCCCAGAGCTACTTGAATTTGTATCTCTTTCCATTCAATCACTGAAACTGCCTAACCTTCATTTGGGCTGTTGCTGCAGAAATAAATAGAACAAAGATAGATTTAGACAACATAATCATAGACTTCAGTGCCAGAAGCGACTGTTGCTATTGTCATGATGGAATGTGTCTATCGAAGCTAATAGACCTTTGTCACTGTATTTTAGGCGATGTAGCAGTAATGAGCAAGAGACAAAAAAAAATCCAGAAGCTCTCAGTGTTAGAACAGCACACTAGAGTTCAGCTATATAAGACCTTATCTCTTATTTATATATGTAATTTCACCTTGTTTTACGGCTAATTTGCAGTGCTTTTGAGTGGCAGGAATAACTATTTTGTTTACCTCTTAGTTCCTTCGAACAACATATATTTCTTTGAACTACTGATATGAATTACAGAGCTGGTTCTTCAGTGCTCTAAAAATTTGGTTTACTTGTTTGTTTGTTTAAAGTTGAAAGCAGATTAGTTTAATTTGATGGATGGAGGAATGCACTGGGAGAGGGGTAGAGAAAACCCTTTGCTTCTATTTCCATCATTCTTTCATTTGTTGCTTTGCAATGGTTTTGTGCTAGAAATTTATGTACATAAATTCTGCTTTTTCTGACCTGGCTGCCGCACCAGACCCAAGCCTATTTAACCTGCTAAAGGCCATGTTTGGACACAAGGACATAACTTTCCTACTTCTACTTTACCTTTAAGTTCTAAGTTAAGCAACCTAAATCCTACAGTCAGAAAGAAATGAGACAAAGAGACAAATGAACAGTTCTAAATGAGGTCCACATAAAATCTGATTTACTGTCTGATATTGCTGGCTTTCTCTCAGGTACATCTAAGGGAATTCAGCTTGAGTAAGCTCCCATCTTGTGCATCTCACCTATGTGCCTAAAATTTGACGGGATAATTCCCTTCCCCTTCCCTTGGCCTGTTCTTACCTGCCATGAGGAGAAAATTGATGCTGGGCTGAGTAAATTAGGGTTGGTGGGATGTCTGCCACCCATGTATTCATCAGTGCAGACCACACAGTCCTCTGCATCTCGCCAGTCCCAGTAGGGGATGGTGAAGTTCTCATCACCTGTTATCTTCTGGATCTGACGTTCCCACATCAGCAGAAAGGCCCGATGCCAAGGCAGAAAACCAGGGGCTTCATGGGCAAAATCAATGTCCCGCCAGACACTGGACCCACCTAAGAGTGTGTCTCGAGAGGCATAATAATGCATCCACACAAAGAGATCATACACATTGATGTCTCTGAACATGGGGTTGGAGCCATTGTTCATCTGAGTATATGTGCCAGTGGCAATAACATAGTCCTGGCTAGGGACGTTCTTTGCCAAGTTAAGGTAGGCAAGAAACTTGTTCTTCTCACTGGTAGTGAGCTGGAAGATGTTTCTTCTTGTTCTCAGTTGCCTTTCAGTGCAGTTAAGCCCCGAGAAACCAAACTTGCACTCTCCACAGTTGAATCCCATGAAGTTGCCTTCACATCTACATGTCCGGTTGTAAAATACAGAGGGCCAGTCCTCTCTGTCATCCACACCTGAAAAAGGGAACTGTGGTCCCAGTGGAGCCTGAGAGAGAAGGATGTTCTGGCAGGACCCTCTTCTGGAAAGCTCCCCACAAGGGGACCCATCTCCATCCCAGGGGGGACAGCACTCCTTGCTCAGCAAACTCTGCGTGTTTGCACAAACTCTGGGGAACTGTCCTGTGGATGGCTGAAGGATAATTAGCAGAAAACTCATGGCAAATAGCAGCATACTGATGGAGCAACAGGACAGGATCAGCGTTATGCTTCAGTGCATGGAGTGCTCTGTCTGACCCCTCCAAAGTCCTCAGTGTGAAAGAAATTCCTCTCCTCTACCAGGAATGCTTCTCTGCTGACTTCTGCTACAGTGCACCCTCTGATGTCCGTCCCCATTCCTACACAAGATGCATTTACACACAAAATACACTTCAGGGTTAATCTCATTATCACATGTTCTAGGTGAAAGCCAAGTGACTTTTTCCCCACCCCCTACAAGTTTCAAAATACAGACATTTATTATAAACTTTCGTCTTCTGCCTAGCACATGACTGCTTTCCTTTGGCAATTGGAGAGGAAGTAAAATTAAAGTTTGGACACAGAAAAAATTGTAAGTTGTTTGAATTCCTTGTTTGATTATATGCTTTAGTATAAATGGTTGTTTAAAAAAATCAGAAGAATCTAGATCAGTTAAATAAGAAGAACAGAAAACCTAAAAATGAGAAAATGGGGAATTTCAGAATAAACTATTTTTTTTAATAGGAAGCAAACATAAAATGTGGTCAGATTAAGTGTGAACATAGGACAGAACCATAATAAATAGTTTGGCTTGGCTTTTTATATTTCAGTGTAAGCTGCCTTTCTCAGATCAGCATACGGCAAAAAAAAATGAGGGAAGTCACAAACTTTTCATAATACAATATTTTTTTGTTCTCCTAGAATTGATAGCAGTTTCACAGTTAATGACACATAGAAATCTGCACAGAAATCTTCTCTGCAGTTTTATGGGGAATGCAGACAATCTGCCAATAGCTTTTTCAGAAAACACTTTGAGCAGCTGTCTCTGGACCAGGAAAAAAGCCCCTGACTTCTGTTTTTCTCCCATCAAGCAGTTTGTGAACACCATATCTGTCTTTTTCACTCAATATGTTACTGGGCAGCCTCCAGACCACCCACCTCTTTCTTCTTGTACATTAGCCTGAGCAGAATATACAGAGCCACATGGGTGGATTTAGAAGTTAAACATTCTTTGAAGTTGCCCCTTGAAGCAAGGGGACAACAGTTGTATTACTGCTGGAAAAATTGCACATGAATTATCCATTATTTTCTCCAGCTACTACTGTTACTAATAAGAGTGGTTTTCTTGGGCTTACTTTTTGTTAAAAGCTTTGTGAATTATTTTCTTGTGCTTAGGGAGAATCTCAGGACGGTAAGAACAACATATAGGCAAATCAAGTGAGAACTTTGCTGGGAAATGATGCCTTTTGCTGGGATCAGCAGGTCATCACATGACCATGCTGAGGAGCACGAGGTGCTTTAATCCTGTTGGCTTCTACGCCTCAGGTATTCCAGGGGATTATCCCTGAGTCCTGATACCAGGGAGCCTGTGATGGGGGAGCCTGGAGCAAGAAGGGCAAAGATTTGCTTTTAGAAAAAGTATTCCTAACCATAGTCTGCTGTTTACTACTGTTTCAATGATTCCCCTGGTTTCCATGTTAGACTTGTAAAACAGATTCTATCATAGAAATTTATTTATTTTATTTTCTTTGTGCCTGGCTTTTTGAGAAACCTCACCATTTCGTTTAGTGTTCCTCCCATGGATGATGATGCAAAAATACTATACATGAGAAGAGACCCATCTCTGAGAATAACAACTTATATTTTTTAATTTTCACTGAAAGCTACAAGTATTGGGGAAGACTGGAGATATAGCCTCAGAGTGAACCAGAAGTATATATTAGACAGAAAGTCATACACAAAAATCCATTTAATACACTTTTTTATATTCAAAGGAGATTTTATGTTCAATGTTAAAAAAATAAAAATCCAAGCCTTGAGAGCTGTCATATGATGAATTTCTGAGACAGCTGGTTAACAGAGGAATTCCCCATGAAATGATATGAACGGGAAGCTCTGAATGAGGAATGTGACTGAGGAGTAGCACACGCCCCTCTTGATGTACTTTTGAGCAGAGTCCTGTTTTGAATAACTGTCAGTGATTCAGAGAGTAGTTGGGAAACCAAGCTTTCCTATATCAACAGCCATAAGCATTAAACAAGTAAGAAAATATGTGTTTCTATTCCCATTTGTCATTGTAGGCTCACTGAAACATGAGACAGTCACTCATTACATGCTGCACCTGGGCAAAATTCTCTTCATGAAAAAGGCCTTGTGGGACTTTCCATCCCTCTTGTGCTGCAACCCAGCACTCTTTATTTCATTATTTATCTAGCGCAGCCATCATATCTGCATGAAGTTTGTGCCTAAGTTGAATTTAGTCTGTTTGACTGAGAACCCTCTCTCCTGCATTCTGCCATTGGGCTGTACCATCTTGTTGTAGGCTCTGAGAGACCCATTTCTCACACCTGAGTCTCCTCATTAAGGTGTGGGCCAAGACATCAGTTTAAGGTACACAAGTGCTAGGTAGATCATAGGATCAGCATGGCTAAGGCACATCACTTTCTGCATCCAAGAACATGAAATACAGGGGCTTAGTGGCCATAAGCAACTTTACTTGATTCGAAAATGTAAATGACCAGGAATCACTTCACAGTAGGGTCTCTTAGAGGCAAATTCCAACAACAAACTAGCATAAGGTTCTGTCTCACGTCCTTAAATCTTAATTTTACCCTAAAGGTGACTGGAACAGTTAAGGTATTGGTTTCAGTATAGTAGAGTAACACAGTAATGGCAGTATTTAAAATCTAACTTGTATTTTCATTAAAAGGCTGGTAAGTGCTTTATAGAGATGTCAATAGTTATTAGAAGGAAAAATCCCAGACACAGAGTAGTGATAAGCCTTCCCAAAGCTACTTGCTGGCTTACTTGTGGCATTAGGATCAGATTTGGAACACTGTGCTGCAACGTTAAACCAAACTGCGCATAAACACGGCCTGTGGCTTTCTGATGTGGTTATGGACAAAGAAAAGGAACATTACAAGTAAAAAACAATGGCACTGAATGTGGATTCAAATTACCTCATAAAATTAAGTCTTGGTCTCTTCAGATCTGACGGGGCTGATCTACAAAAAAATCATGTCTTCTGTAAAATGTCACAGGAAATTTCCGTTCTGCTGATATTGAAGCAATCAAATCAAGTAATATCAATAGGGTTTAAAAAATTCTGATAGCTGGGTGACACCATGAAGAAAGTATCTCCTAATATTGTTAATACTTTTTAGGACTTCTGTGGGGATTTTAGGTCTGATTGTCCATGGTGAGTAGGGGAAAAAGGGAATTTGGGATAGGAAAATGGAGAATAGTTTTTAATTATGATTATATTTAAAAGTCAAGCATAAAACTGTAGAGAAACAAAGGCTGGATGGAAAAAGTTGGTGCTTCTCAGTTACCAGTGGAAATAAGAACTGTTGAGAGAAAAAGAGAAAAAAAAATTTATTGATATGGATATGTACAAGGATGAAGGAAAAAAGACAATTGTCTAATTTGATAATTAAAGAACACTGACAAATGGAAGGATAGTCAGTCTATTAACCAGGCAGGAAATTCAGTCTGACAAGCCAGTAGGCTCTGATTGTTCTCTCTCATCCTTACCTGTTACTTGCTGTTCAGCATCAATGTTAATATGCACTTTGTAAGACACCTGGCTTCAGATGTTCCCTGAGCTCCTGCTGAGCTCACATTTCATCTAACAGAATGACAAAATATAATTTATTTCCCTTGCCCCATGTTACAGATAGACCTATCAGACTTCTCAGTGGTTTTCCAGGGGACCAAATCTGGCTCCTGGAGACTAGAAGAAAGAAAAAAGGAGTGGACGTAGGATAAGGACACATGTCATAGATACTATATTGTGGCCAAAACTGGAACAAAATGTCAGTCTTCTAGTTACTGAAATATTGGGAGTGTAAGGTTGAGAAGAGTTCTGCTTGTTGTTAAGAGACATTTAAATATTACACAAGGAAAAGTAAAATATTCAATTTCTATTTATAATCAACTTTTTATCCTTAGGTGGGAAAAAAAGTCAAGTTTCTTATTAGAAGGTAAGAAGTTCGCTCCTACTAGTCATAGCTCTACCAAGAAGCACACTAGAAAATCTTTTTAGCCCGCGGCAAGACCTCCACACCTTTTGGTATATTTGAACATAAGGCTTAAATACTCATTTGGATGTACTAAAGAAGGAGAACCTCAGGCTCAAAAATTATTCTGAATGTTGTAAGTATGCAAATTTTAACTCCGGATTAATAACTCCCTAATTAATATGCAATCCACACAGTTGATGGTCTGCTAGAGGTAACCATGGGCATATTCAGTGATAAGTGAGATGTTGGCTCCCTATTCTAAAAGGTCCAATTGTGCAGCAGTTTGAAGCAGTCCTGTCACCCCAGTCAGCCTTAGCCCTGAACTTGTGCAGAAAGAGTTTGCAAATGTAGTTGGTTTCACGAGCTAAATTTGTGTTATCATAGTTATGAAGAGCAATCTTTGCATTAGCAAATCAACCCACTTCCTAATCCTAATATAACCTCATCCATGCCACATTCCCAATGGTAGCACAGTTGAGTCAATCAGAGAACACAGAACCACAAATGACACTGTTTTACTGAGATTAGTTCATCTTTTTTGTTCCAGTGAAAACATCAAAGTGTGGACAGATTATATTTGGTTGTTCAGAAAGCCTACTGTCTAAAAGTTAAACTATCCATTTTGACAACATTGAACCAGTGAATTTTACTGGATCAGTGCTTCTATTATGTGGCCATGTTATTTTTGGTCTGATACTGGGAGACCTAGAGATAGACTTAGTACACCAGAAAATAGGTATTCAAACTGGTCTGAAAATATAGGCTAAATATTACAGGCAACTTCTGGGAGCAAGAAAAAAAGTAATTGATCTGCAGTCCAGAGGAAGAGAGAAGAAGTGCTGATGCAATCATAGCAATGAAAGTATAAACACAACAGCAAAAGACAAAAGGCAGTTTCCCCTTGCTATAGGCTGAAGATAGTATGAAAGCACTTACAAATCTATCAGTCTCAAATCTACGTGGTTTGGGTTTTCGCTGCAGATGACACAAAACTTATCTGTTAGTCTTGATGACAGAAGAACATTTAAGGGGGATGCTGAAGCAGTATTTTCTACAGTTTTGTTACACTCCACTTCACCTCTGCTTTCAGCTTTTTGCTGAAATGCAGCCTGACTTCTGGCTTTTGGGAGCACGCTGGGCAGAGTGGAAGTTTTGATAAGTGGGTCTGAATGCTTTCCTACCACCTGTCAAAGGAAAAGCACAATAAAATATCTTAGTTTGGCTGTGTGGCTGATACTTCAATTTGGCCTAGATAGCAGGCCAGGGGCCAGTTTTAACTAGGTGGGTAATAGTGTGCTGGTTTGGGAAATCCCTGTCTCATGTAACAGCTCACTGTGTTTGAAAGCACAGAAAGTTTTTCAGCAACCTGAAAGGAAACTATTCATGTGTTTTCTGGGTTAGTGTGCTGCTTCTTCACCAAGGGGAACTTGCCTGCTGAGGAGTCAGACAAGCACTATAATGTGTGCAAAACTAGTGGTGGAAACAACTAGGGGAGAGGCAAGGCCAGCCTTTGCTCTGTTGGAGGTCTCTTGGACCCATATTGCAAAGCTGCATCCTTTGCCTTCATGGTAGGTCTCAACCAAGGAATGAGCTGGGTCTCAACCAGCTGCAGAGTCTTACTCCTAAAGTTAAACCCTTATACTCTTCCTTCTCCTTTCCAGCATTCTCTGATAAACTTAAGTCTCTGCAGATTGACTGGTGGAAGCTTCCTCCTGGGCTGCCAAGCATGCTGAGCTCGTCTTGAGAACAAGCTGTGTCTAATAAGTGCCTCTAGGTCCTTCTGACAGCCTTGTCCTGCTCTACTTATCCAGCTCTGCAGAGAAACAGAAAAAGAATAAAAACCCTGGTAGCTGTGTGTTGGTTTTCTATATGTGCACGCTTTGGAAAACAGATAATAAAACAGTGTATTGAAAACCGTGACAGTGACATTTAGCACAGAGCAGGTCTTGGCAGCTCCTAATGGTGAGGCAAACATGGCTTTGCAGTGTCAAAAAACTAAATTTGGAAAAGGAATGAGAGAATCAATTGGGACAGGTACATGTATATAAACCAGATAGGACCCTTGGAGGCTGAGGTCACCTTATATAACCTCCTCTGGGCCAAAAGCAACTGGGTTTCCATGAAAACTTGCCTTGCTTGTAGGTAGAAGGGGCATTTGTACATCAAATAAGCAGCTCAAATAAATATTTTTCTCTTAAATTTAACTACACTTGATTTTATTCTTAAATTTTTCCTCTCAACATACTACCAAAAAGTTCTTTGAATATTCAAAAATGATGAGGAGAATATGACACTTGATCTAAAGTGTATCAGAGTTAATAAAAACTTTGTGAATGGCAAAAGATCCTGAGTTTTACATGTCTACAGAATGTCTTTTATAATGAGAAAAACCATCACTAAAAATATGATGAAATGTGACCAGTTCTAGTGGAAAAAAAATATGTACAGAAGAAATTAATATCATATGCTGCATTCAGATTCTCCTTTGAATACTACCCTAACCTGCAGTAAGCTTTACCTGCTTTGGGTTTGAAAAGCAACTTGGATGGTGTACTGGGTCTATCCGAGCCCCATCAGCCTTAGCAGTGCTAGGAGATAACACTCCACTGTTTTGACTGCTGTGAGGGAGAGGCAGAGGGGACACAAGCAGATCATACATAGATATTGTCCATGAAATATGATGAGAAAAGGAAAGCCGTGGAAAGTAAATGTTACCTAATTCCCAGATTGCTACCTGCATATTTGCTTATTATTGTAAGATTTTCAAGCAGGGGTCTCCTGTGCTGGAATGGGCAAAAAAGAGAACCCATGAGTCCAACAGGCCCACAGGAGAGTGATGTGTGTCTTCCTTCTGCTTTCCCCACTCTACAGAGGGGAGATCACATGGCTTTTCAGTCCCAGATCATTGCACAGAGAAAATCCAGATAATAAAGCAGGCAATTATAATGGTTCCACTCACGTTTCTATTAATTTAAACCTCTCTACAGCATATGAAAGATAAGCAAAAAAGACACACATTGTTTAGGATTTAAAACATTTTATTAACCTTTAATAGCTGTCTCAAAATACTCAAAGGCCCAGCTGCACAGAAGATTCAAATATTATATGTGGTCTCTGATTTTCCCCCCTTACCTTCCAAATAATGACTGCAATGAAAAATCAAATTGTACTGAATTTTAGTTTCTCTGTAGAATTTCACTAATTAATCCACGACTAAATAAGTATACGAATAAGACCTTGACATTCAATTTCACTTCAATGCAAATAGTGAATAGGAAACTCAGTTACTCAGACTAAAAACTCTGAATAAAGAACAAAACATCTTGGAAAGACTTTAGGCATCTGGGAAAATGGGGAAAAAATCCTTGTAATGTACAATGTAATGTAATATAAAATGATTCTGATAATAGCTGACAGCCCGAGTAACAAATATATGGTGGATTATGAAATTTTTTTCTCATTGTTCTCCTTATTTTTTTGCCATTAGGATGCAGTATGTTTGAAACAAGCAAAAAGGTTTAGTTTTTTCCTCCTACAAGTCATAGTTAAGATGCTAGATTATTTGTAGTTGAAATTTTTGGTAAGTTCAAAAACTAAGCATACAAATTCAGGGAAAAAAAGTCACAGAATCATAGAATATGAATACACCATCTCTGCCTTCTGAAGTGTCTGAACCTTAAATTCTTTGGGGAAGGGAGATCAATCCAGAGAAGTGCAAAACAGACTTGTCCTGTTCCCAGATCCCTAGGCTGTCGCAGTGCGGTCCGCTGCGGACTTCTCACCCCAGGCTAGCTCCTTGTGACAGTGGCCACCGGACAGGGGGAGACACAGCCTCGTTGCTATCCCCGCAGGGATTAGATAGGGCTGCGCTTTAGGCACGAGAGAAAGGGCGGCACCTTTAAGCTCTCGCC